>VMDO01013487.1:0-58015 GCA_007922755.1 Pedetes capensis
CAGTCCATTAGTTCATTCACTCACCTAATATTTATTGAGCTTCTGCTATGCCATATACTATGAACATTATTGAACATATAAAATAGCAAAGCCATGATCCCTACCATTGGATTTTACACTTTAGTGGGGAACAGTCATGTCAGTAATCCCAAACTCAATATAATAATTATAAAATGGAGGTATATAGGGAAGCCAAGGAAGTTTTTACAGAAGCAGCCACAAGTGAGCTGCAACATGAAGGATGAGAAAGAATATTTTAGGCAGAGCAATGGAACATGTCAGAGAGAGCCTTCCAGGAAAAATGAGTACATTTACTGAGGTATAGATAATAAGACATGGTATATTTTGTGGAAACACAAATTGTTTCTTTAACTAAAATTTCAAGGTAGAGACTTGAAGAAGATGAAGCTTGACTGGTAGGTAAGAATTGTTAAGATTCTGATAGGCCATGCCAAGCCTCTACTTTTTATGCTATTACCTAGGGGCAACTATTGCAAAACATCAGCAGGGGCATAATATGGTCAAAATTTGCCTTTGCAAAATAGGGAAAATGGAATTAGAAGTAAAGAAGCTAGAGTCAAAGAAACAATGAAAATAACGATAGCATTTATTGAACTCTTATGTGTACCAGATACTATGCTAAATCCTTCATATTTTCTCATTTAACCGTCCCAATAATTTAAGAAGGCCAGAACTATTCTTATCTACCACTCTACATCTAAGTAAATTAAGTCTCACAGTGGTAAATTATCGTGCCCAAAGTCACATAGTATGTGGCAGACTTAGAATTTTAACTCAGTTGTCTTATTCAACCAATTGTAACCATAATACAATGCTACTTCTTATGAAAATTAAAGAGACTGTTAGAATAGTCACAGCGAAAAGTATGTCCTCTGCAAGGCACAGGCAGGGAGGCTAGAGATCTAGGCCTAGATATGACTCAAAATAAGGAGGGTGAATGGCTGAGACTTAGTTAACAATTGAATATGAGAAAGAAAGGAATTGAAAACAACTCCCAGATTTCTAGACTGGACAACTAAGTCAGTAGTGAAAATAGCAGTGCCATTTTATTTAAAAAAAATAGGTGAGAGGTTCTAAATGGATAATGGATATTACATTATATTTACTGGTTCTGTAATTCAATTATTCAATGTCTTTACTGATTTTTTGTATAGTAGATTATCTTTACTTACTATTTACTGGATGTGTCAAATCATCTCAGAGGTCCGTTGAAGTTTTCCACTAGTTGTGTTTACATCAAATTCCCATTGCATTTCTAATAGGTTTTATATATTTAGGCTCTTCAGAATATTTAATCCTCCATATTCCTAGAAGCTATAGAGTTCTTTATTTTTAACAGTTGCATTATATATCTTTTGGTGAGTAACAAATTATCCCAAAACTTGGCAGCTTAAGAAAACAAACATTTATTATCATATAGTTTTCATGGTCAGAAATATGGGATCCACGTAGCTAGGTGGTTCTGATTCAGAGTCTCTCATGAAGTTACAGTCAAGATAATCACCCAGGAATGCTGTAGTCATCCGAGTACTTGACTGAGACTGTAGGGTTCATTTTTAAGGGGACTCACTCACAGGACTGTTGGCAAGAGGCCTCAATTCCTTGCTTCCCATTGGCAGAAGGTCTCAATTTCTCACCATTATGGTTTCCCTAGAGGGTTTCTTGAGTATCTTCATGGTATGGCAGCTAGCTCCTCCCAGAGGAAGAGATTCACAAGAGAGGGGCTGAAGCCACAATATCTTATGACCTAGCCTCAGAAGTTCCATGCCATCACTTCTACCATATGCTATTCATTAGAAGCACGGCATAAAGTTCAGTCTGCACTTAAGGGGAAGAAAATTAATCTCTAACCTCTGGAGGGAGGAGTATCAAAGAATCCATGGACATATTCTAAAACCACAACAGTATTATCTTCACACTTAATTCCTTAGCATGTGCAGTGTTACTTCCAGCTCCTTCCTTTTGGAAACTGATCACACACAAGAAACATAGTCATACACAAATAGCCGCAAGGCAGACAGAGTTTAAGTAAAACGTTTTAAATGGATCATCGGAATTTTTGTGATACTAGGAATTGAACCCAGGGCCTTGTGCATGCTAGGCAATCATTCTGCCACTCAGTTACACTCCCAGCCCTGATTATTGGAATTTATTGGTTACTCTTTGCATTTACTGGGAGAAAAATACTAGATCATTTTGACTTTGAACTGCACTCTAGTAATACTATGTTCTGTCATTCAGAGCATATTGTTTGTTTAAGAATTTAATTTACTCAAGCTGAGTGCAGTAGCACATGCCTGTAATCCCAGCTACTAGGAAGGCAAGTTTGAGCCCTGACACAGCCTGCATAACTTAGTGAGATCCCGTCTCAAGATTAAAAGTAAAAAAGGGTATGTAGCTCAGTGGTCCAGACAAAGTATTCATGAGGCTCTGGGTTCAGCTCCCCAGTACCACAAAAAAAGAATCAATTTACTCATCTACCTGTATAATGGACATATAGCATCCCAGGATGCCTATGAACATGTTCTAAATGAAGACTTACTTTAATATCATCATCCAGAAATATTTACTAAAATTCACTTATGGAACTAGATGGCATAGAAACATGTTAGATGGTTTTTGAGTAGGAAGAAATTAAGGATATGCAGAATAAGAACAAACACATGTATTAAGGAACTCATTCAGCAAATGTTATTAAGTGCTTACTATATGCCAAACACTGTAAACTAGCAATTACAATACAGCACAGTAGGTCCTATAACAGAAGGGTGTTTAGGGCTCTTCAGGGGCATTGACAGAGAATGCCTAGGCAGATTTCAAAGAAGCCTGTCTGGAGGAGATGACATTGAGTTGAACAAATCCTAAAGGATGAGAGATTTAAAAGAGAGGCACTAGAGTTCTAGACAAAGTAAACAGTTCACCCTGGGGTATGAAAACATGGTACTTTAAGGAAATTGCATGTTATGTATCTCTGGAGCACAGAATATATGTAAACAGTGGCCAGAGATTAGGCTGGCAAAGTAAGAGAGGCCTCGGATTTTAAAATGCCTTTTGTGCCTCCCTAGGAGTCCTTGGAGAGTTGAAATAGAGCAGCAATGTTGTTGTTGTTAGGTGCCCTCGAGTCGGTATCTGACTCATAGCGACCCTCTGTACAACAGGGGAAACACTATTGTCAGTGCTTCTCTGCTGTTCATAGGGTTTTCAATGACAGATTGATTTTTGGGAGGGGCTTGCCAGGTCCTTCTCCCAAGCCTACAGCTTCTGGTGTTCCCAGGCGGTCTCCCATTCAGGTACTAACCAGGCCCGACCCTGCTTAGCTTCCGAGATCTGATGGGATCTGATGCCACAGGGCTACAGCTGCAGGCAGAGCAGCAATAGCAAGGAATAAAAACCTAGTTGTTGTTGTTGTTAGGTGCCGTGGAGTCGGTATCCAACTCATAGGGACCCTCATAGGGTTTTCAATGGCTGACTGTTTCGGGATTGCCTTGGGAGTGGATTGCCAGGTCCTTCTCCCATTTTTTTTTTTTTTTTTTTTTTTTTTTGGTGCTGAGAATTGAACTCGGGACCTCAGAGACTGCAGCGCAGTGCTCTACCAACTGAGCTAAATCCCAGCGCCCCCCCCCCAAAAAAAAAAACTAGTAAGATATTTTAATTATTTTATAAGGAGGTATGAAAGATACCAACAAATAATAATTCTTTTCTGCCTGCAGACCTACCTGTAGGTGATAGAATCACCCCTTCTTACGATTCATCAATAAAGTAAGTATCTATGAAAACTTAATAAAATAATGTTATTTTAGTAAGTATACAAGAATGCTGCTTGAGGGCATATTTCTCTCATTCTCTGTTCATTCTTCTACTTGTATGTAGTGAAACTCCCATCTCTTCTAATCTCTCAGGATTAAGCTAAAAGTGTAAAGTAGGCAAAGTTAGTCATTCATACTCTTCTATCTCTTTTTCTATTTCTCTCTTTGCTTCTGTGCTCTCTCAACACCCAGGACATTCAGTTCCCTTTCAGGTAGAACTCTATGACCACCTCTCCTCTCTAGGTTGTTTTCAGAATCTGGATCTATCCTTTTCTCCTCTCCCTGGTCAAACATGCATCTGTTATACTTTGTGAGGTCATTTTCCTAATGATAAATAAATTAGTCTACTCTATACTATTAATTACTATTACCCCACCATGATGATATTTGCACTGTAATCTAAAATGACCAGTCTCTAATGATAGAAAATAAAGGCTAGTAGAGAAGATTTTTATTTTTAGCCTATGGGCCTCTTAGCCCTCAAATCTTGGTAGCCACCTACTTTCCTAATGTCATGTTCTCAATCTTGAACAATATTTCATGCACATGAAGTAACTCCCCATGGAACACCACACATAGTACTTTTAATCACTCAACAAAACAAATGAGGTACAGATTAGGCTTTATAAATCCCAAATTATGATGCAAATGGTTGGGTAAAGTGAAATAGTGTGTGTGGTGGTAAGTCATGTTGACATTTAGACCAAACTTCCCGGAGAAGGAGTTGAAGCTAAAGCCTAATGAACATCAGTTTGTCTGAGTGCTCATGGGATTCAAAGATGGCATAAGGAGGAAGCTGACTAGTCCAAATATTGGGTCAGTTTAAAGAAATAAAAGAGATGGAGGGATGTTTATGTGTAGTTTAAAAGGTCTTACTTCCTGGTTCTCTTTTCCTCTTCACCCTCCATCCTAGACTACAGAGCTACAGAAGCTCCTGAGTCTTTAAAAAAAAATGCTCTGGATACCATTTTATTAAAAATCTTAGTTATGATGAAGAACTCCACATATGACCTGGAGCTTCTCCACTATTACTCTCAAATCTTCAGGTTTAAAATACCTTGAGCTATACCTAGGACAGGAGTATGCCATAACCTTCTCCCCAACAAAATATCCAGCTAACACCACCATCTGATTTGTATCTTCCCATTGTGCCCATGTCACATTCCCTTACCTTACAGGGAATAATGCAGATTCAAGGCCTTTGGCATAATCTTCTTGTCCTGATGCAGCTACTTGCCTCAAAAGCCTCAACTGTGGACACATCACATCTGTTCCACCATTTACCTCCTCTCTCTTCCCACTCCTCAGCTCAGTTATCTGTTTTTTCTAGGACTAGCACAAAGGATAGATACAGTGAGTTTAATAAAATACAATTAAGAACCAAAGAAATAAAGACAAGAGGAATAAAATGTGATAACATGGGGTGAGGATAAGCAGTTTCAAGAATTAAACTTTGAACTTCGATAAGAGTATGTTCTTATGATTGCAATGGAAGAGAAGAGAAGCACAGTCAAGAAGGCAGTGGGTCTTCTACCCTGAAGACTGTGCTCAGTAGTTTTTATTTTATCCTTTAGGTGGAAGTCTTGGGGTTGTCAGGAGGAATGGGATAGTCTTAAATCAGCACCTCTTCTGAATGCCTCTGCCAACAGCATGCAGGATAAATTGAAGACAGTTAACTAGGAACTGGTCATACAAGTCCATTAGTGATTCACAGCCTGCCCAAAGGCCTGAGTTTTAAAGTAGAGGAAAGTATGTATGGATTCAAAGCATATTAAATGGGCATTTGTTTTCCAAACTCTTTTGAGAACCTACTATGTTCACAGCATAGTGCTCAGTACCAGGTGGACAACAAGAGCAATGAAATGCTGCCTTTGATTTCAGCTGTGTTCCACAGTGCATCAGGAGAAAAGACAGGGAGACACCAATAATACCAGAGAGTGAGCTGAGGACAAATGGTAGTGGACAAAATGTCAGCCGCCCATGGAACTACCTAGTGTTTGGCTCACAGATTCGAACACTGAGGTTAAGACACGGAGGTGCTGCTTTTCACTTCCCATTCTGCCACTGTAAAGAGTACATGAAATTAGCAAGAGAGTAGACCATGTGGTATGGAAAATCAGGAGGTACCAGACATGACCCCAACGTTGTGAGCCTGATATATGGGTAGAAGGCCACCAATCACATTTAAAGATTAGATGTTCAGAAGGATTAGGTAAACTGACTAAAACTCAGTCTTGCCACATTCATCTTCAGTGGGTAGGAGTTGGCCAACTAAGTGAAGATATCACTAAGGTATCTTCTGGACTAAAGTTAGATTATATGGATGGGAAGGTCAGGAGTAGAAAGGATATTTAAAGTTTTATGACATGGCAAATTAAGCTGTGAAAAATGTACCTTTGGGGCTTCTGAACTAATTATCATTAGTTATCACTGCTGTCTTTGTTTAAGAAGTAGAGTTGATACTACAAATGACCTAAATCTTAAGATACTTTAAGTAGCATCAATATCATTAGAAACCTATCAGCAATGACCACCTCAAACTAGGGAAAAGTGGTTGTCACTCCTAGAATTATGGTGGAACTTCGCATTCATTTGCATGTTTCTGCTCAGTTGACTCCAACAAGATTGTTCACTGAAAATTCCAGATCATATCTGATATTCCAGCTAGTTTCTACTGGTCTTACATGAGGTTTTTCTCATTTAGTTAGCTTTGCTCTCAGCTTTGCTTTACTTTTTGTTTTTATCTAAATGCATGATTGTGGTACAGGAAGTCTGTGAGGCCAAGTAGCAACAAAACACAGAAATCACTGGATTCCATTTGCTGTTTGTGGTATGAGGCAGAGAGAGCAGAAAGAAGAATCTAGGAGCATTAGTTTGCAGAGAATCTACAGGAAGGAAATTGTGCCAGAGTTAGCTTAAGAAACTGGGTCTTGGAAAAATAAAATAAATGAAACCAAGGATAGAAACTATATCACTGACATTAGCATTCATGTTCCAGATTATTTAGTGCAAAAAAGTACTGATCTGAGGGAAGGTTATTGCTACCTAACCCTGTTACAAGATGACACAGTGTCCACAACAGTGGGCTTAAACATAAAAAAAAGACCATGTGCCTAGCACAGAATTGGGGAGTGTTGTTCTGTTGTATATAGGGTCGCTATGAGTCAGACCCAACTCAAGGGCACCTAACAATAGCAACCCTGTTACTGAGCTGAAAACTGTAAGTTTTTCCTTCCCTAGCAAGAGTTAGGTTGTAATCTGTCACTATGACAGTATTTCTCAAAATTGAATCGTAGGCCTTGGGAGAAAAAGAAAATTCAACAACACAAGGTGCACTCCAAATAAAAATGAAGTGTCATTTTTCCTTTGAGAAGGTCAGAAGGAAGAGAAGCAGGGGATCCATGTTGGCAGAAAACTATGAAAATAAACTAGAATTGCATTCTTAGGCCTTATTTTTAATTTTTTACCTATAATTTTTGATTGCATTGTTCACTTGCTTGTTACATTTTATTAAAATGTATTTTTATTTCTGTGTCATAGGTGATAACAATTCTGATTAGAATATAGAATAGAATATTGTGATACCAAGAAAAGGGCAACATCTAATTTGATATTGAATATGATCAGAAAACCATAATTTTAATCGATCATTATCAAATCATCATCTGTAGATCTTTTTCTATTGTGAGAGGAGATTAAGAGTTTTGAGGCGGCGAGGAGAGAGTGAATTAATCAGAAAGCTCTGATTAAGCAGAGCAGGCAGAAGGGACAGCCATTTCTCCCCCTCTCTCCAACCCCATGCTCTTCCTAGCTTACTGCAAAATAAACATGACTGATAAATTAAGAGTATAATATGTGGTAGTTCATGCCTTCAGTCCCAGAACTCAAGAGGCAGAGATGGGAGGATTGTAACTTTGAGGCTTGCATGGGTTACATAGTGAGTTCTAGGCCAGCCTAGACTACAGACCTTGTCTCGAAATCAATCAATCAGTCAAAAAATAAATAAATAAATAAATAAATAAATAATTAGGGTAACATAAGAATTTGGAGGGAAGTTCCATAAATTTTTAACCCTGAGTAATAAAATCAATCTCTCTTGACCTTCCAGTCAACAGACCCGCTATCAAGATCATTGGCAAGAAAAAGTATGTATAATAAAATTTACTGATAGAATAACATATTAAGAATATTGCTGAATAGGTTGTAAGAGAAAATCCAGCAATCATGTGTTAACATTAGTCAGTTCCTTTATGCCTTTTTCTCTTCCTTGACTTTTATTCTCTTAACTATTTTGAGTTTTGCAGTGGTCCAAGGTTATTGTCAAAAGAGAACGTTGGACAAAAGTTATTGTCAAAAGGGAATGGCAGGAGGGCTCGGGAGGGTAGATCAGGCAGCCTTAAGAGGTCTAGCCATCATAGGAAAAGAATCATATAGCACAAACTCACATTATAAAGGGAAGCCATTAAGGGAAATGCCTTTGCAGACCACTGCAGACCTGGCTCAGGGCTGAGCATCCTTCTTCTCAGACATGTGAGCCAGTACACCTGGACCTCCCAACTTTCCTGGGAGTGAAAATACCCGAGGTTAGCTACTCTCTCAAAAGAAAACACCTGGTCATCTGAGAACTGGGTAAAGCTAAGAGGGTTAATTTGATGGACCCTGATTCTGGGGCTAGGCAGCAAGAATATACTAGAGGAGGGTTCAAGGGAATGGCATACACTCTACCCAGTCTTTCACACACATGCCTGTTCGATTTGTAGAGCAGGTAACAGCCAAAAAGACACACTGGCATCAAAAGTTATTTCTTGGTTTAATAGTATAGTGAAAATAAGCTGAAAAACCACATTCTGTTTTTCACATTTCATTGAAAACTTTAAGAATCTCCCCATTTTATATATTAAAGCTGGAAATGCTTCTTCTCAGCTATCTTAAGGGTAAAAAATTTGGTCTGCTGCACATGATTCTTGGTGATAAAGATAATATACATTAAAATTCTTAGCTCATACATATTGGAATGAATTTAGACCAAGAAGGTGAGTAACTTTCCTGTTAATCTTTAGATGTTATTTTTAGATATATTTGATATAGGACATGTTTATATAAAAAAAGTATTTTCAACCATATACTGTCATTCCAGAGTATGGTTTTCAAACTCAATTGCCATTTTCCAACCTACATAGTAGGTAAAAAAACAATGGAGTAAAATAACTTGATGGTAGTGATGGTGGCACAACATTGTGAATGTACATAATGCTACTGAACTGTACACTTTAAAATGGTAAATGTTTGTCATGTGTTTTTATTACAATAAAAATGCTCTGTGGGATTTAGGAATCAGAGTAGAATAGAGGGAATTTTCTGGGTTGGCATGCAACCCCTTAACAAGAAGTCAGGCAACAGTAAGCTACATATAGCAAGGTGTTAATTTCCTGTGAATGTTGGACTAACCCTGAACACTCTGGGAGCTAACACTTTGGAGATAATAAGGGTGAGGGCAATGACTACATTACAGGGATCCTGTCATTCCCCCTGGTGCTCAAATGCCAGGCATCTGGCTTTTGCTGCCACTGACTTGTAGCTCCAGCCTCTGGAAGCAGAGTTCCTGTGGAAGGTAAGCACTCCGGCTGGCTGTCTTGAGGGCAACAGCAGTTTTAAAGCATGCTATTTTATTTAAGAGACTTTTTATGTTCTAAATATATCAGCAACAACTAGAAATATATAAACAGATGAAGAGTTTTGAAGATACACTTTGCATCTACCCATGGGCCTGTCCAAACGGTGACATGAACACAATATAGTACTGAGGAAATGGTCGTTCACGTCTGGTCCCTGAGTTTCTACTTCAGCTCAGACGAAAGGAACTGACTTCCCTATCCTGCTCAGCCTTCTTAAGTCAAAGTGCTAGTTTTGTCTTCTTTTTCTACCTAAATTAGTGTGCTTCTTTACTTCGTGATCTTTCCTCTGTCTTCCTATCCAAGGGGGTTTGCACTGACATTTCATAGGAACCACAGGCTGCTTCTTGCCCCTAAATCATCATTACTAATTGTTGTCGATCAATCCTTAACAATTATCTGAGTCTTTTACATATCTTGTTAGGTGTGGTAGAGTTGATCTTTTTATATTTGAGCCCATTGTTGCAGCCAGCATGCTTCTTCTCATTTTGAAACGTGCCATATCAGAAAAAGGAGGACCCAAGGGCTTTAATCCATTCCTGTCATTAAGGTTGACTCTACTTTGAGGAGGCAATTCTTTCCAGTCATTTCTTGAATGCTTTCCAGCCTGGGGGGGTGCTCATTTTCTAGCACTATATTTGACAGTGCTTCTTTGCTGTTCATAGGGTTTTCAATGACAGTTTTTTGGGAGTGAGCTGCCAAATCCTTCTCCATAGTCTGTGTTAGTCTGGAAGCTCAGCTGAAACCTGTCCACCATGGGTGGCCCTGCTGTTACCTGAGATACTGGAGGCATAGCTTTCAGCATTACAGCAACATGCAAGCCCCCACAGCACAACAAGCTGACAGACACATCGGGGTTCACATATATAAACACAGTCAATTGACCGAGGAAGGCATCAGGGTGGGCCACAGATCCTACAGGCTGACCCCTGCCACTGTGGGGCTTTATAGTTTGTCCTCTTGTCATAACTAAATGGTTGCCTAAGCAGAAGGAGATTGTCTCCATGAAAGCACAGATATATTCTACCTGCAAATTTGCTTCACAAAATAGTTTGTTAGGTGTAACCTTATTTATATTTTAAGAAATATTTTCTGGATAACAAACATAGTTTTACTTCTTGCCAAAGCATTTGTTTTGTATGACCCTAAAATACCCTACCTAGCTAGTTTTTTTTTTTAACTAGGAAGTTATTTGTTCCAAGTAATAATGATAAAAGTAAAGCTTCCAAGGGCTTTTGAATCAAAGGGAATTATGTTCAAAGAATAAATCACAGGATAGAGCATAAACCAACTAGAAAGTCACTTGATGTTCTAAATAAATCCTTTCCTATGCTCTCTCTGCCTGCAGCCGTAGCCCTGTGGCATCCGATCCCGTCAGATCTCGGAAGCTAAGCAGGGTCCAGCCTGGTTAGTACTTGGATGGGAGACCGCCTGGGAATACCAGAAGCTGTAGGCTTGGGAGAAGGACCTGGCAACCCCCTCCCAATTAATCGGCCATTGAAAACCCTATGAATAGCAGAGAAGCACTGACAAGAGTGTCTCCCCTGTTGTACATAGGGTCACTATGAGTCGGATACCGACTCGACGGCACCTAACAACAATAACAACAATGCTCTCTCCATACTCCAGGACTACTGTAGCTATGCATTGTTTAACATATCTAAGTAAGGGTTAGCCCCATCCCTAAAATGGAGTAAATTTATACTTGAATTTTCCTTGTACTGCTGCTCATTTCCCTTCCAGGTAAGCTGTGAAGAACTTCACAGTATATTTCATGATACAATGACATGGGTTATGGCTGTAGTGACCAGTATATTATTCCAAAATATGAAGAAGGGGTACAAAATAATACATACCTGGTATCTTCTAACCTGGACCTCTCTTCAAATAGTTCAAGATGCTGTAGTACATGCAGTGAGACATTGATACATGAATCACCTAAGACATTTCAGGCAGGGCCTTGTGCAAAAGCAGCCAACACACCTTCAAAACCATCAAGTGAAACAATATATAACCTCTGGAACTAAATATAATGAGACCTATGGATACTGTAAGCTGAAGATCCCTAAATCTGACAGTCACCTTTTTGTACCAATTAAAACAGACACAAAAAAATCTAAGGATGCTGCCACTGAAACTGAAGATTTAGAACGCCCACTATCTCCAGATAGAAAAGCAAAAGCCATAAATGAAAAGCAGGAGTTAAAGAATACCTTTGTTAATTTTAAATGTTGCCTAAAAGAGGAAACTGAGTTGATTTTAGAGCATTTTTCAAGAAATAATGTTTGATGTAACCCAGGTAGTCCCTACTCTTGCCTCTATTGTAGCTGAAGATTTGTTTGGCAAAACAGATGCTGACAAGGAGACTTGCTCTCCAGTCTTGATATCTCCACAGCAGCTAGTGAAATTGTGGACAACGTACTTGAGAAGCCACGATGTGTAGTGGAGAAGAGATGTGTTGAAGTATTTTCAAATGTGTCAGTCCACTTTAAATCAGACTTAACAGCCAGTGGAGAACATTTCCTTTCCCCAAAAGAAAAATCTTTAAAAGCTTCACTGCCTTATGGGTTGGAGAATGTAAGTGATATTGCAGAGGATATAGTTCATGTGATTTTAGAAAAGCTGAGGGCCCTTGCTGCTTTCTCTAAAAAAAAATAAATTTGTTCATCTTGAAGTCATGACCAAACCTGCTTATCAGCTACATATGAAAGGTCCAATATATACAATCCTTCAAAGAGTCAGCAAGAGGAAGTCTAGTGCTGAACATGATGCAGCCAGTTTGATCACCTAGGAAGAAATACAAAATTTAGTGTCAAATACGTGGTCCCAACCTTCTCAATAGAGGAAGCAATCAGTACTACACCAGGTTATACACAAACTGAACTTAATGTGAAAAGTGTATAGCAACTAGAGAAACAGTGCTCCTACTTCAGCTACTTGACAATACCTAGACTCAGCTACATAAGAACCAAGTGAAGCCAGGAAGACATACTGTCTGCTAGTATGAGCATCTAATACATCTTCCAGGCTGTTTCAGTTCAGGGCCTGTTTTTTCAGCAATGACTTGTGTTTGCAAGATTAATCCTGCCTCTGTGGCATGGATACGAGACAGTTCACTGTTCACTGGGAACAGAGCTCATATACAGCTTCCTTAACAAAGGTGCACACTTATGCCATACCTAGAGTATCTATAGCAAAGGCAGAGAATTTTAGAAGCTAGGTCTGTGGCTTGTAATTTGTGTGTGTGTTTGGAAAAGTAGTATTCAACCTAACTTTTTACACTGTGGGGTTATTATTATGATCAAGGTGGTAATGGTGTGAGGAGCACTTAGTTTTGCTCAGTAGAAGCATCTGTTCTTACACAGAAGGGTTTTAACATGGAATAAAATACATGAAATAAGTTTTCTGTTGTGGCAATAAACTAACAGTCTGGGTTTGTTTGAAAAAAAAAAGAGCTGAGTGAAAACAGATGTCCAAATAAGTAGATGCCTCAGACTGAGTAGTCTTTCTGGCCCTAAAGGAGAGAACAGAATAGCCACCACCAGAGAAAGTGATGGTCCTAGATGTGCACAACTATGTTCACCTATTAATGTCCCTGATATGGTCCTTTATTCTGAAGATGAAAATGAAGAAATAAAATTTTGGAAAGTATACTGACTTCCTCTATCAAGAATGAAAAATCAAAATTACAAGAACAAGTTCCTGATTACTGGTCACTAAAGGGAAATGTTGGTCTAAAGTACAAAGGCAATATCAACTTATCTACAAGGTCTCTTTATCCAGGCAAAGTAGCATTTCAAGATTGGAGGTTAAATACTGACCTTCCAGCTTTTAATACTAAAGACCTTTTAAAGGATAAGTTGTGTTTGAATAAAAGCATTGGGTTTCATCCAAATTGAAAGGCATAAAATACAAAAAGCCTTGGAGAACATAATTACAAGTATTTTAGCCGAAGTCCTCCAAGACATTACCTTGTGTGTCCCTTGGTCACTTTGTGAATAAAAATAGTCAAGAAGCTTCACCTCTTACCTCACAAAAACCATGAAGCTTGTCACATCAAGAACAGGTGGGTCACATTTCTCAGTGCCCCAAATCCATAAGGTAGCTGAAGAAATAGCAGACGCTATGTTAAAAATACTTCACGTGAGTTCCACCATCACTAAACATTCCATTTTTTCATCAGTACGCCAAACTTCTCTAAGTAATGCTGATGTACCAAATGAAGAGCCCTTGGAAATATGGTTTGAGAGTAAAAAGAAAATGAAATGTTCAGCTGCATTTTATGCAGATCCAACAAAGCTTCCCTACTTAGAATCTGGAGAAAATGAATTGACATAAGAATCTACAGTTTATATTTGTGAGAAGATCATGCAGACAATTTTTAACAAATTGAAGTCATTTGTTTGCCCAAATTTGGAAAAATGCCTCAAACCAGAAAGGCATATTGCCAGTTTAAAGCCTGTACCTAACAAGAAATCTTTTTTTCAACCTCTACGTAGTATATATGTAAACAAAGTGGTAAAAATTTTTCTGTATACTCTCTAGGAAGAACTGAAATACAAGAAAAATCAAAATCCTATGATAAGGGGCCCTCCTAAGAACTTAAAAGATACAGGACTTCTTTTTTTTTTTGTCAACAGAAAAAAAGATTCTTGTCACAAAGCTAAACAACAGCATTGTGACAAGTTTGTTAGTAACTTGTATTTGCAGGGTGTTAAGTGGAAAGACAGCTGAAAGCAATGTTCCACTCCCTTCAAAGGAAACTAAGGTCTAATAGCTCAAATGGAACCACCAATATTAATCAACAAGCATTTTCTCCTTCTCATTGGATTCCTAGGCAAAAGAAAGTTCAAAAGTACCAGATTGCAAGTATTAGATAGAATTGGAGAAACTTTATATGACATGTTATGCAAGCTCAAAAAAAAATCTACATTCTTTCCCATCTGACAAAGAGCCAAATAGACAGCAGATCAGTGAGAATTTGAGAATGATCACTGCATTGCCCCTAACATGTCTGTCATTTTGCTGTATTGTGGGGCTTGCATGTTGCTGTGATACTGAAAGCTATGATATCAGCATTACAAATACCAGCAGGGTCACCCTGATGGACAGGTATCAGCTTTGCTTCCAGACTAAGCCAGACTGCAGGACCTAGCAACCCACTCCCAAAACAATTGTTGTTGTTGTTGTTAGGTGCCGTGGAGTCGGTATCAGACTCATAGCCACCCTCATAGGGTTTTCAATGGCAGACTGTTTCAGGATTGCCTTGGGAGTGGATTGCCAGGCCCTTCTCCCAGTTTTGCTGTGCTGGGAATTGAACTCGGGACCTCAGAGACTGCATCACAGAGCTCTACCAACTGAGCTAAATCCCAGCCCCCCCAAACCAATTGTTGTTGTTGTTGTGTGCCATCGAGTCAGTATCCTACTCATAGAGACCCTCGTAGGGTTTTCAATGGCTGACTGTTTCAGGATTACTTTGGGAGTGGATTGCCAGGTCCTTCTCCCATTTTTGCAGTGCTGGGAATTGAAGTCAGGACCTCAGAGACTGTAGCACAGCGCTCTACCAACTGAGCTAAATCCCAGACCCAAACCAATTAGCCATTGAAAACTCCATAAATAGCAGAGAAACACAGTCAAATATAATGCCAGAAAATGAGTTCCCCAGATTGAAAGGCATTCAAGAAATGACTGGTGAAAAACTGCCTCCTCAAAGTAGAGTCTACCTTAATGACAGGTATGGAGTAAAGCCCCAGGGACCTCCATTTGCTGATGTGGTATGACTCAAAATGAGGAGGAACAACTATAAACATCCACTACTAACTGGAATGTATGTAGTATGAATCTAGGAAAACTAGAAATAGTCAAAAGGGAAGTGGAGCACATAAACATCGACATTCTAGGCATCAGTGAGCTAAAATGGACTGGCATGGGCCAATTTTGAATCACATAATCACATGGTCTGCTATGCCACGAATGACAACTGAAAGAGAAATGGGGTTGCATTCATCACCAAAAAAGACATCCCAAGATCTATCCTAAAGTACAGTGCTGTCAGTGGTAGAATAATATCCATATGCCAACAAGGAAGGCCAGTTAATATGACTGTTATTCAAACTTATGCAGCCACCACTGAGGCCACAAATGAAAATAGGTACCAGCTCCTGCAATCTGAAATAGATTGAACTTGTGATCAGGATATATTGATAATTATTGGTGACTGAAATACAAAAGTTTGAAAGAAAGAAAAAGCTCGGTAGTGGGAAAATATGGCCTCAGTGACAGAAATGATGGTGGAATCACATGATAGAATTTTGTCAGACCAATGACCTTTTCATTACAAATACATTTTTTCACCAGCATAAATGGTGACTATACACCTGGAATTCACCAGATGGAACACACAGGAACCAAATTGACTACATTTGTGGAAAGAGATGATGGAGAAGCTTAATATCAAATATCAGAACATGAGCAGGTGCTGATTGGATAAGACCATCAACTGCTCATATGCAGGTTCAAACTGAAACTGAAGAAAATTAGAACAAGTGTATGAGAGCCAAGGTATGACCTTGAGTATATCCCACCTGAGCTCAGAGACTACCTCAAGAACAGGTTTGAGGCATTAGACACTAATGATTGAAGACCAAACAAGTTGTGGCATGACATCAAAGACATCATTCATGAGGAAAACAAAAGGTTATTAAAAAGATAGTAAAAAAAGAAAAGATCAAATTACATGTCAAAAGATACTCTACGACTTGCCCTTGAACATCAGGTAGCTACTGTAAAAGGAAGGCATGATCAAGTTAAAGAACTAAACAAAATATTTCAAAGGTCAGCTTGAGAAGACAGAATCAAATATTATAATGACATGTGCCAAGAGCTGGAGATAGAAAACCAAAAGGGAAGAACATGCTCTGTTTTTCTCAAACTTAAGAAATGGAAGAAAAAATTCAAGCCTCAAAGGGCAATAGTAAAGAATTCTACAGGGAAAACATTAAATGACATAACAAATACCAAAAGAAGATGGGAGGAATATACAATCATTATACCAAAAAGAATTGGTGGATGATCAACTGTTTCAAGAAGTTGCATATCATCAGGAACCAATGGTACTGAAGGAAGAAGTGGAAGCTGCCTTGAAGGAATTAGCAACACACAAAGCCCAGGATGTTTCAACTAACTTGTTTATGCCAAGAGATTTGAAAATCAGCAACCTGGCTGATTGACTGGAAGAGATCCATATTTGTGCCTGTTCCCAAGAAAGGAGATCAAACCAAATGTGGAAATTATCACATATCATTAATATCACATGCAAGTAAGATTTTGATAAAGACCATTCAAAAGTGATTGCAGCAGTATATAGGGAGGTAATTGCCAGAAAATGAAGCTAGATTCAGAAGAGGGTATGGATCCAGGGGCATCATTGCTGATGTGAGATGGATATTAGTTGAAAGCATACCAGAATACCAGAAAGATGTCTATGTTTTATTGTCTATGCAAAGGCATTTCACTGGATCATAACAAATTATGGATAACATTGCAAAGAATGGAAATACCAGAGCACTTAATTGTACTCATGAGGGTACATGGACCAGGAGGCATTCGTTCCAAAAGAACAAGGAAATATTGCCTGTTTTAAAGTCAAGAAAGGCATGTGCAGGACTGTATCCTTTCACCGTACCTCTTCAGTCTCTGTGCAGAACAAATAATCTGAGAAGCTGGACTTTATGAAGAAGGCAGCATTGTGATTGGAAGAAGGCTCATTAACAACCTTCTTTATGCAGATGACACAACCCTACTTGCTGAAAGTGAAGAGGATTTGAAACATTTATTGATGAAGATCAAAGAATACAGCCTTCTTTATGGATTGTGCCTCAACATCAACAAAACAAATATCCTTACAACTGGGTCAGTATGCAACTTCATGATAAATGGAGAAAAGATTGAGGTTGTCCAGAATTTTGCTTTACTTGATTCTACAATCAACACTCATGGGAGCAGCAGGCAAGAAATTAAAAGACACATTGCATTGGGAAAAGCTGTTGAAAAAAAACCTCTTTAAAGTATTGAAAAGTAAAGATGCCACATTGAAGACAAAGGTGCGCCTGACTCATGCCACAGTATTTTTAGTTGCATCATATGTTTATGAAAGGTGAACATGGAATAAGGAGGACAGGAGATAAATTGATGCTTTAAATTATGATGCTGGACACTAATATTGAATATACCTTGGACTGCCAGAAGAACCAACAGATCTGTCCTAGAAGAAATGCAACCAGAGTGCTCCATGGAAGCAAGGATGGCTAGACTGTGTCTTACGTATTTTAGACATGCTGTCAGGAACTGTCCCTAGAGAAGGACATCGTGTTTGGGAGAGTGGCAAGTCAATGAAAAAAGGAAGACCCTCAACTAGATGGATTGACACAGTGACTGCAACAATAGGGTTAAACATAAAAAAGATCATGTGCCTGGCACAGAATTGGGGAGTGTTTCATTCTGTTGTACATGGGATTGCTTTGAGTCAATGACACCAAACAACAACTGCATTGCTGCCTGAAATACAGCTTTTCTCTTATGTGATTCTAAAGGATATATTACAAAATTGTGTAGCACAGGGATGAATAGCAGTTTTATAAGTTCAGAATTTAAAGTCATCCCAGAGTATATTGACGCTGACATTCTATCATTTGCTTCATTTTTTGAGGAAATGAACAGATCCTCTGACATCATCTCTAACATGATGTTCAATGTGATATGGCAAGGCATTCACAAGGGGACTATCAATAATGTAAAAACTAGTACCCCCAAAACAGAGAATACAAAAGATAAGTATCCAGATAAACTGAAACCCATGACTTCAGATAGTCTTAAAGTAGTTTTGCTAAATTGGAAGTGTTTGCCAATAGAAATTTGAAGACATTGGATTCTATAACCAATAGAAATAAAAAGAGCAACAACATGGCCTGGGAAAGTAGAAGTATCAACATGGGAGCTAACACACATAAATAACTATTGCATTCTGCTTTGCATGTATGTACAAAGAAGGTATCAAGTGCTATTTTGAAGGTCATTCAATGTGAATTTAATGTGAGCTTGCCAGATTTGGAAACGTGTACAACCCACTACAAGAAAAATAAGTGCTTAAGAAGGTAGTCAATTTAGTTTTAGAGGAAATGCCTCCAGATATATTTAATGAAACTGGAGGGGAAGAGAGACAGATTGAAAGTTACAGATACAAACCAAGTTATGGAAACTCTCTTCCTGGAGGAGCCTGAACGGAGCCAGTGTAGAAGATCCTTTGGATAAAGGGGAAAAAAAACTGCTGAAGAGGCAAGACCACTAGTAGCAGCAGCTAAATCAGATCCTTTTGAGCAACAAGAACTAGAAAGAACATTGAAAAAAATGAAGCAGAGCTAAAAGAGCCACAAAAGTCCCCAGTTGAGTGCATTATAAGAAATATTTTGAATGAAATTTTTCAGAATGATTTAATCAATCAATTAAATGTACTTTCTCTGCCACAGTCCTATTTATGTGACATCCATCATGCTGGCAATAAGCCACTTGCCAAAAATCTGTTAGTGTCTTGGGAAAAACAATGGATCTTTCAGTGTCTGAAGCAGATGTCACTGTTGTTACAGATGGTTATTATTAGAGCCATATTTCAAAAACTTTACTCAGCTGCCATGACAGATCATAATACATATGAAGATAGATATAACGCCACCATCATTCCAGAAAATCTCTCTTTTCCTGAACACATTACTGGAGGAAAGTCTTCTGTTTATTCTATCACACTGAATGAAAATTCACGTACGCATCAACCTAGATTCAATATTGGCAAGCTGACCAAAGCAAATGTAGTTGAAGATATTATACAATCCATATTTGACTAATTTAGAAACATTCATTACTTCCAAAGTAAAATTTCTGTTTTGTCCATACATCAATTTCAGAGTTCCAATGACTTTATCATTACAGCAGGATGCAATTGCTTTAACCCAACAATGATTATCAACCAAAGATTCATGTTCAGATGATCATTTCTGCTGTTGCTCAGTGGATCATAATAAATTAGGAAAGACTATCTCAATATGTCAGTTGACTGCCTCTGAATTAAATATATATGCAACACAATTGACTAGAGACATTTCACAAGGAATCAAACATAAGTTAGATAAAGAAATACAAAGCCTATTTTAACTCATAAACGTGGTTTCAGAAAGTATTACAAGTCAGATTGTTAACACAGTGGTCAATATTGTATGCAAGTATGAACAAAACTTATATGACGGAGAGATCAATCCAACTCAGCCAGGCAATACTGTGAACAAACTTCAACAAAAGTGATTATCAAAAACAACTTCAGTTTCAAATACTAGATACCATTGAAAGAATATTACATATATTTATGAAAAAACACTGAAGGAAAATAATTTGGCACGTTACTTAAGTGTTACATGTAATGTAGGTGAGAGATATCTACAAGCAAAATCTGTAATAGTTCCCGAGTGTGCAAATAAGGCTATTCCAACGATTTTGGTTCCTAAATCATGTGTTGCCATTATTTCCAGTGATATGGTGGATATTGTTCTACAAAATCTCAGTTCTAGAGCCAGGCACAGTGGCGCACGCCTGTAATCCCAGCAGCTTGGGAGGCGGAGGTGGGAGGATCGCAAGTTCAAGATCAGAGGCAGTCTGCGTAACTTAGTGAGACCGTATCTCAAAAAGTTAAAAAAAAAAGGGGGGGGCGCTGGAGGCACAGCTCAGTGGTCCAGCACTTGCAAACCATGCAGGTGCAAGGCCCTGGGTTCAACCCCCAGTACCTCAAAAAAAAAAAAAAAATCTCAGTTCTGCTATTATGCTTGGCATAAATGCAAAGGATTCTATTTCTGCAAGATTGTCCCTACCACTGTGTGATGCATTTCCAAAAGCAGAGAGGTGACAATCTGCTGTTGTGGACCCATTTCCACGAAAAGGAGATGTACTGCCATAATCAGGTTTTTCTGATGTTAATCAGAAAACTATAATTAAGAAACAAAACACCCAGCAATCTATCCCTGGCCCATGTACGGAATATGCTAATTTTATTGCAAAACTATTTTGAATAGGTTTAATTCTTTTTATCACCGAAAGAATATATTTACTATTGACTCTTGATTTTCCGACTAAGGAAAAGTCATTTGTTATCCCTGAATTTATAAATTGTAAACAAGATGACAATGTATTTCTTGAATCAAATCCAATGCCATTAGATGTAGAAAGCCTGAAAATATTGACAGGTGAAACCATTTTTAGTCAAGAGGTCACAAATTATACGTTTGATAATTACAGAGAAAAACGTGGACTCAAGTCATATATCACAAGTTTTCTTAAGGAATATGTTTACATAATTGCCAGGACTATTCTGATGCTTGTTAAAAATTACATAGACCCCAAAATCCAAAACACATATTTATATCCAAACAATACTTCACTCCAAGAAAACATTTCAAGTGAAACTGTCAACAATATCTTGAAGAATTTTCATGGTAAACTATCTTTAAATGAAAGTAGTTTTTACTCAAAACAGAATTCTGATATCTTTATACAATTGGCTGTTCAAAATGAAATATTGTCAGGTCAAAGAAAGATGGAAGACAACACTGAACTGTCTCTCATTTCGACATGCCTACATCAAAACCAAATTATATCAGAAGAGGACAATCTAAAAAAGGTTTTAGCAGAAATATTTAGAAATAGAAAATCCATACAGGCAAAAATATTGTTTTTGTTAAGTGCAGGATTGGAAATTTTAAAGAAGACATATCATAGGGTAATGGAAGATATAGACTATTATCCTCCATGTAATGACTCTCCCACTTTACATCTGATTCTAAAATTAAAACAACAGCAGCACAAAGAAAACTTCTGCAAATATAAGCAGTGTTGCAGATGACAATTGGGTTTTCAGTGGCTGATTGTTTTGGGATTGCTTCGGGAGTGGATTGCCAGGTCCTTCTCTTATTTTTGCAGTGATGGAGATCTAACCCTGGGCCTCAGAGACCACAGAGCAGCACTTTACCAACTGAGCTAAACCCTAGCCCCATATACTGGATAGAACCATTTGAAATAGCCATTTTTGTTTGTTAAAAATGGTTGAACATCAACAGTTTCATCAGGTTCAATTTAACATATACAAACTTCAATAACCAGCTGAGCAGCTGATTTTTGCTAGCCTTATGAGGCCTCTAGAGATGGTTGGAATTCATCTAGGGAATATGAACACTACAACTAAAAGTAATTTCTCTACCTCAGGATTTCCAGCTTCCTTAAAACAGCATAGTTATTCAAGGAAAGAAACCAGCATTTGAATTCTGTTGGGCTCTCTTCTTAACTTCCTAGGTGGAATAAGGATTCTAGAGTTAGGATTTTTTTTTTTTTTTTTTCGGTACTGGGGGTTGAACCCAGGGCCTCGCGCTTGCATGCTCTGCAAGTGCTGGACCACTGAGCTGCACCCTCAGCCTTTTTTTTTTTTTTTTTTTTTTTTTTTTTTTTTTTTTTTTTTTTTTTTTTTTTTTTTTTTTTTTTTTTTTTTTTTTTACTTTTTGAGACAGGGTCTTGCTAAATTGCACAGACTGCCTCTGGTCTCAAACTTGCGATCCTCCTGCCTCCGCCACCCGAGCCGCTGGGATTCCAGGCATGCGCCACCGTGCCCGGCAGTCAGGAAATATTTGAAGAAAACTCAGTTATTTCCTTGACTAGGCCTTTCTGGGCTGGGATTTAGCTCAGTGGGTAGAGCGCTGAGCTGCAGTCTCTGAGGTCCCGAGTTCAATTCCCAGCACTGCAAAATGGGAGAAGGGCCTGGCAATCCACTCCCAAGGCAATCCCGAAACACTCAGCCATTGAAAACCCTATGAGGGTCGCTATGAGTCGGATACCAACTCGATGGCACCTAACAACAACAACAACAGGCCTTTCTATTTCTTCTCTTTTTTTTTCTTGTGGCACTAGGGGTTGAACCCAGGGCCTAGCACATACTGTGTAAGCTCTCTACCATTGAGCCGTACCCCCAGCACCTCTGTTATTTTTTATCTTGAGACAGACTCTTGCTAAGTTACACAGGCTTCCTCTGGTCTCGAACTTATGATCTTCCTGCCTCCACCTCCTGAGTCACTGGGTTTACAGGAATGTACCATCATGTCTGACGAGGCCTATTTCTTTCTTTCTTTTTTTTTTTTTTTTGTGGTACTGTGAGTTCAACCCAGGGCCTCCCGCTTGCATGCTCTGCAAGTGCTGGACCACTGAGCTGCGCCCCCACCCCGTTTTTTGTTTGTTTGTTTGTTTGTTTGTTTACTTTTTTTGAGACAGGGTCTTGCTAAGTCATGCAGACTGCCTCTGGTCTCGAACTTGCGATACTCCTTCCTCTGCCTCCCAAGCCTCTGGGATACAGGCGTGCACCACCGTGCCTGGCAAGGTCTTTCTATTTCTTGAGTCAGATGGAACCAAAGTGAAATTCATGTATAAAATGTTGCCAGTATTTGGAATGGTCAACACTTTCTCTTAATACATGTTAAAAATAGCAATGTTTTCTGTTTTAAAGTTCATGATGAAAAAGTATCTATTGCTTCTACCTTGTTAAGGAAAAAATATGAGTCAAAACAGTCTCTAAGGCGCATAAAAAGTGGTTCTTCACTTAATGAATTTTGTGAACATCTCATGGAATTGGTTATTTGTATATAATTTCAAGAATTTCTAATTGTATCCTAGACAGTGAAAAAGACAAAAATCCGTGTAAAGCCAAGATAGGGCTGGGATTTAGCTCAGTTGGTAGAGCACTGCGCTGCAGTCTCTGAGGCCCTGAGTTCAATTCCCAGCACCGCAAAGATGGGAGAAGGGCCTGGCAATCCACTCCCAAGGCAATCCCGAAACAGTCAGCCATTGAAAACCCTGTGAGGGTCGCTATGAGTCGGATACCGACTGGACGGCACCTAACAACAACAAAGCCAAGATGGAGATTTTAACAAGATTATTTTAATTCATTCCCAAATATTTAAGGGTGGGCCAATATGTATCAAACAACTTGCTTAAACATCTCTGAAATCATTATTCAAATGCTTTTTAATAAGTACATTTTAAAGGCAGGCATTAGGCAGCAAATGGTTTCTGGAAAAACAAAATATATTTACTGCCCCAAAGTAGTCTCTTTCAGGATCTCTTAATGGGAGTGATCCATGTTATGTCCAAAGAAATAGAAATAAACAATCGGCCTTACAGTAAAGGAAGAACAAGTCGTTTTCCGTGCTGAGAATCCATGATGTTGCCATTCACAATGAAAGCACTATGAAAAGACATACAGGCCCCAGAGATTGGAATTCAGCTCCTAGTCCTTGAATGAATCAACTCATACAGAAAAATAAGCTAGATTCTCCGGCTTGTAGATGAGATGCTGGTTTGGAGCCTAAAAAATCATGAAACTGAAAGAGTCATCAATAAAAATTTTAATATTCTATATTCTACTTCATTTTTGGGGCTGGGATTTAGTTCAGTTGGTAGAGCACTGCAGTCTCTGAGGTCCTGAGTTCAATTCCCAGCACCACAAAAATGGGAGAAGGGCCTGGCGATCTACTCCCAAGGCAATCCCGAAACAGTCACCCATCAAAAACCCTATGAGGGTCTCTATGAGTCGGATACTGACTCCACAGCACCTAACAACAACAACAACTTCATTTTTGGAAGATATTATAATTGACCTTGTTTGCAAGTTTTATACTGTCCCAAGAACATCCTATGGACAAAGAAATATCAGAAGAACAATTTGTGAGCATGGCTATAAATTTTGCAAATACCCTGATAGAGGATTTTAGGAAAAGTGAAATTAAAGTTCTAGTAAATGCTAAAGGAACATTTTCTTTTCCACTAGTAGATAAATAGGTGATAAACTATCTGATTCTGTGTATGAACAAGTCATAGAAATCTATACACCTATGTTCAGAAAGATGATAGAGTAGCACTGTTATAGAGATGATTGCTGCTTTAGCAAAGAATGCAATATCTGCTTTTAATATTCAACCACTTTTTCAGGACACTGGTCTTCCATCTTCTTTTCATTTCTAGATGCAGATAACATCACCCAAAAAATTCATCACCTGCCACATAAAACCTTGACAAAGATAAACAAAAGCTTACAGTGGAATCTAGTTTCTTCCCTAGAAAAAGCCTCTACCTCAGGCCTGAAAAAGAAAATAGACACTTTGTAAATACCTAGAGGATGAAAAAGATTCCCAAAAAAAATAACAATGAAAAAATGCAGCATTCATGAGCCAATGGGTACCACTACAACTAGCATTGTGAAGAGCAAAGTAACTACCCTAGCATCAGGGTTATCTGGAGATGTGGCAAATAAAAAGGAGAATGAAAACAAAAAGGGAATTTCCAATAAACTGTATCAACTGTTACTTCTCCAACAACCAGTCTGAAAGTAAAGATACATAGGTACCAGCACTCAGGAAGAATGAAACCAAGAAGAAAGAGTTTGTCTAGAAAAGATGAGACCCTGTCTCAAAGAGTAAAAAAAAATGGGCTGGGTGTGCAGCTCAGTGGTCCAGCACTTGCAAAGTATGCAAGCACAAGGCCCTGGGTTCAACCCCCAGTACCACAAAAAAAAAAAAGAAGAAAGAAAGAAAGAAAGAAAGAAGGAAGGAAGGAAAGAAAGAAGGAAAAGAGAAAAGATTGCATTTGTAAGGATATAAACAGTAACAGTGAAAATTTAACAAAAAGTCTAGCTAATGCAGTAATAGAAGAACTTTTTTAACATCAGCCAAACTTACTACTCAATGATTAGGTTCCACCTTCAGTATGTTTGCCTCTAAATTCAAAGGAGTTTGTGAAGAAAGTCCAAAAAATGCCCCAAAGAGAATGTGAAGAATGTCAGACATCTTGGCCATATGCCATAATATTGCCTTGTGAATTTTTAGAGAATGTAATTTCCTTTCTTCTTTCAGAATTTTCCCAGTAGTATCCCAACACTAAAATAGAAATATCTGAAGATGATTTGTGCATAGAACTGGATGTCCTTCAGATGAAATTTGTAAATACAATTATGACAGAACTCTCCAAAGATGAACATATGGTCATACAGTATGTAGAATCCTTGCATCCTAATGATGATGAAATTATTGAATTAGTGGTTCAGACCATTTATAATAACCTCCTGCCACAATTTGGATCTCAAGAGAGCATACAAAATTGTGTCACCAGTGGTTGCAATATGCTTTCAGAAACCATAGTTAATATAGTTGTGCCAGAAGTGGCAGGCAATCAGTTGCAAACCTACTTTTCTGGAGAGCTAACTCCACATCAGTGTGCAGAAATGTATAGTGTTGCTGAAAATATTCTTAAAGATGATATCCAAACCACTAAAATACTCCAGCATCAGCCATCACAGGCTTACAAACTGCCTTTTAACATAATAGAAGAAATTGTTGTAAATTTTTCATCAAATATTTTATCTATGTTTCCAAAAGCTGATATGGAACCAGAAAAGTCTCAAAATGAAAAAATGCAAAAAAAAAAACCTGAAAAATATGAAATTCATTACAAGAATATATGTCTGATGACAGGACTTCTAATGGTGAAGGAAATTTCCAATACAGAATTTCATCCTCAAGTGGAAGAAGAACTATCAAGTTTAGAATTAGTTTTGGAAGCTGTCAAAATTATGGAAAAAGTGGTTAAAATTATTAGTAATCTTTGGTCAAAGGAAAACCTTTCACCCAGAAAAGATGCTGGGTTAGATGCTACATTTTTAGAGGAAATATTGTCCTTGTTTTGGGCTAAACTAGTAAAGTTACCAGATGCCTCAAGCAAAGATGCTAAAAATTTATCAAAGCTTGAGTTAAATAAAATCACCTCTCAATCAAATGTGTGACAGCTGAAATTTCCAAAAATAACGTTAGTATTGTTGCTGCTAATCCTGATGAACACTTAAATCCAGAAAGTATAGAAATTATTCAGATCATTGATTCTGTGTATAATCATGTACTACAATAATGCGGAACACATGAAGAGCTTTATTATGATATGAAAAGTACGAACTTTTTCTTCCCTAACAAGGTGGCTTCTTTTATTAGTAGTAAATTTTTAAATTGTACACTAGAAACAATTTACTCAAAAGATTTACGTGCTAATCTCTTTGGTGATTTGGACATTGGTGGAATTATTGAAAAGGCATAGGAGTGTGCTGTTAAAATGGACCCTGGACTAGAGGAAGAAGAATAAAAGGAAGATCTAACTAAAGAGAAACTTCCCAGTAAAAATAATTCCTCACCATGGGAAGCAACCAATCCATATTGATCCCAACATTGTGGCAGAATACTTAGGACTCATTTCTATTAAAACATACTTTAAAAAAAAATTTTTTTGGCAGTACTGGGGGTTAAACCAAGGGCCTCACGCTTGCGTGATTTGCAAGTGCTGTACCACTGAGCTGTACACCCAGCCCTTTTATTGCTAAATTACGCAGACTGTCTCTGGTCTCAAACTTGCGATCCTCCTGCCTCTGCCTCCCCAGTCACTGGGATTACAGGCGGGTGCCACTGTGCCCAGCAAAAACACACTTTCATGGAATATTTATCTGGAACTGGACATGGCATAGAAGCACTGAGAAGAGCATCAATAAGTGGAAGGTGTTACTCCACAGGCTTATCATCCACTGCAGGAAAGAAGAGGAAGGAGAGATGAATCTCATTAGACAAGTGTGGGTGGCTGAATATAAAGCCATTAGAAGTAAGAGCAAAAGGCAGTGGTGAAAAAAAATGAGTAGCTAGTAAGATCTGGTTGTCCTTCTGTGACCTCCTTCTTTAGAGCAGGTCTATGGAATGCATTTGTAAAGTATCATCCATTTCCTCCTGCCCTGTCAGGTAGAATTGAATACTCTTTATTCATACAGTACAATCTTCTGCCTTTTGGGGACTTTCTTCATCAATTTTGTGGCTCATTATAAAGGAATCAAGGTAGTTTTCATTAGCCACTTAGCCTGAGCTACCATTTCTTGAAGAATGAGAATATAGAGAAATATCCTTAGCGGCTAACCAGACTGAACAGAACTGTAGTCCTCAGTTGGCATCTGAGAAGAAATACAATCTTTTATAATTCCCACAGCTCTTTTTGATAGATTCACATTATCATGGTACTACAGGGAGGCAAAGGGAGCAGTTAAAGTATCAGCTAAACCAACTTCTACTAGACATTTACATCCACAAACTTTAGGCTCCACGGTAGTTCTATTTCTTCTTAGCCACATTCATCAACAAACATTACACTGCAAGCTCTTCAGATTTCACTCTTCTGTTTCACTTTCATTACATAAGTTTTGCCCACAGATGGGCTTATAACTGATCCAGCCCCACATCCTCATTTCATACCCTTTGCTACAAATGAACCTCTTGCAGTCATAGTGTGCTTTCAGATTAGGGATATAGCCTGTGGCATAAAAAATCAAATAGTTCGATAAAACCAGCCTCTCTGGTACAGAAGCCTAGGAGCATGTTTTCCTTAGCAGTATTTTCCAACCTACTGGACTAAGTCTCTAAGCTGGTGAGTACATTAACAGGTATTTCTTTTCAGTGCTAAATATGGATATTGTTAGGAGCTGAAACATGAATGGAACTTCAGTGGTGCTTAGTTTCTTGGACCAGATGGAGGTCCTTTCCAGCCTTAAAGTGTCCTGTTCTCTCAGGGTTCTCAAGTATACATTAGCATTTACTATGTAGTCTTCATTTTTAGGTTAATTCCTTGGGCGCAGATATGTGTGACTAAACTGTAGAACATTACCCCAACTCAGTGCTTAGTTGTCTTCAGAAATATCTGTCACAGGTTCTTGTTCTTGATAACCTGTTCTCCTCGCTTGCATCGTTTGTCAGGACTTTAACTATCTCTTTATAGCCCAGAGAAAGTTGGAAGAGAATATTTAATCCAAAACAACTGTCCCTGCCATTCTTGATGGGAGCAAAAGCTGTGTGAAGGAAAGTAAACAGACATAGGCAGCTGAGCTGCAGTAGATGCTCTGCAGCTATCTGTACAGCAGTGCCTCATCCATTCTCAGTATGGGGGAAGGGACTGCAGAGGGAACAGTAGATGAGTTGGAGCCCTGTGAACCTGCAGGTGACTTCTCAGTCCAGAATCGACCAGCAGGGCTTCATTTGCTGTTTGAAGAGCCCCAAACTTCCCAACACACTGGACAGATGCATATCAAAGACCCATGTGGTGACAGATTTTAAAGCCATATAGAATGATTTTTTTAATCTTTTGAACTGCTGTTCCCCTCTATCAGCACATATAATCAAAATGTATTGTTTCCATTTCTTACAGAAGTTCCTCTTTCATTTTTTTGCACACAAGACATTCCTTTAGGGTAGCATTTATCTGAAAAACTGGTCCTCAGTGTTACAAAAAGATGTTGGGTTCTAAGATTGATAACTCAAATTAATTTAAAGCTTCTGTGGTATCACCAAATGCTATAGAAATGAGAAGTGTCATTTATTTAATTATAATTCTGTTTTCCTCAAGCTGTCTTTAATGTTGTAAAGTGGAAAGTGGCATTTGACTAGGGAGTTGAGGAGGTTAAGGAGAGATGAATATTTACACTGTAAAACTTCTTTTGGAAAATATGTTCAAATGATTAGGGGTAAAGTGGTGAGGAGTGAACATTCAAAGGCTTTCATGATTCTGGCCATTATTCGCCATTTTTAAAAATCCAAGTCAGTCAATGTCTTGTCTTTTTCATGAAAATATTTGTATTTAGACTGATACCTGTTTAGTTCCCTACTAAGAAGTTCAGAAAAACATATTATCATAACTAAGTCTCTCACAAAGTCTCTTACAAAGTCTCTTTGCATTTCTTCATGACTAAAACGTAAATTTTGAAATAAAAGAAAGAACCTTAGTTTCTGTTCTTTGAACTGGAATGACACCTCAATGCAAAATTGGATAGATGAATAGATAATGTTGTTGTTGTTAGGTTCTGTCAAGTCAGTGTCCAATGCGTAGCAACCCTATGTATAACAGATGAAATATTATTGCCAGTGCTTCTCTGCTATTCATAGTTTTCAATGGCAGATTGATTTTTGGGAGTGGATTGCCAAGTCCTTCTCCCAAGCCTACAGCACCTGGTGTTCCCAGGTGGTCTCCCATCCAAGTACCAACCAGGCCTGACCCTCCTTAGCTTCCAAGGTCTGACAGGATCAGACACCACAGTAGTGCAGCTGCAGGCCAGATAAATAGATATTGATATGAACAAATATTGCTTGTTGTTGTTGTTAGGTGCCGTCGAGTCGGTATCCGACTCATAGTGACCCTCATAGGGTTTTCAATGGCTGACTGTTTCGGGATTGCCTTGGGAGTGGATTGCCAGGTCCTTCTCCCATTTTTGCAGTGCTTGCTGGGAATTGAACTCGGGACCTCAGAGACTGCAGCGCAGTGCTCTGCCAACTGAGCTAAATCCCAGCCCCAAATATTACTTAAGATGTTCATTTATTTCTTCTTTTAAATATATCATAATATGTAAGCCAATGTATTTGAAAATATATAATTTACTAAGCTGAAACTATTGAAACCATATGAAGATTTCCTTATTATAATTGAACCAAAGGGAAAAATGACTGTGGCGATTATTTTTAATATGCATTGTCTCTTCAATTCCAGACTGCAAATAGGAATTCCTTTCAGAATTTGTCAAAAACAGACATCAGTAAAGTGGAGCCATTGAAAGATGCACAAAACAAAAAAGATCTTGTTATTCCAGTAGTAGCTCATGATATTGATCAAAAAGTGTCAGAAAATAAAATACAAGAAAACATACCTTCTGATGAAGATGAAGTTGTTCTACAAGAGGTTGTAAATGAAGACTTTTTTAAAGGTGTATTTGAAGACCAAATAGAAAAAGACATAAAGCCTATTGCAAAAACAGTGGCTTCCACTGAGCAACCAGTAAGCAGAAGTCTGAAAAAGTTTCCGTCATCTACCAAGTGTTGGCCCAAATCCAGTACATCTGAAAGTTCTGAAAGAATTCCAACTCAACTGACCGAATCTGAGGAGATAGGACTTAAAAGAATTCTTACCGAGCTTGATCTGACCATCTCATCATCTTCCATTGAAACAAACTCATCCTCTTTGGAAAAAAGGACACCATCTAGCGTAAGTCAGAAACATTGGACTATCAGGTTTGGGATTTCTATGGAGAAGTTAGTTTCACAAACTTGGTCCAAGCAATGCACCTTGGATAGGAAGAAAAGGGTACTACACTGGATTCAGTCACTCTTCCCCAACTCTAATGATATTGACAGTGAGTGGAAAATGATTAATAGATGCAGCCAGGCACCTTACTTGAGAAAAAAAGATCATGAAAAGAATCCTAAGTTAGTTAGAAGCACAAGAAAATCAGAAAATGGAAACCAGTTAGGAGACATGCAAGTTAATTATTTTAAATAATAGATTTCATCTTTTCTTTATGCTGGCTAATAAGTACTGATTGTAAGTTTGGCACACAGAAACCCTATGCCAGAAGATGGGCTGCAGAAAGTAAAATATTCATGCAGATTCAGCCTATCTGAGTTATAGTTCTGGCTCTGCCACTTGCTAGCTGCATGACCTTTGAGCAAGTTACTTAGCCAACTTTTTCTTTAAAAACTACTCCGCCCACTTGTTGAAACACAGTAAGTTAGTCAAACTCTGTTGACTCGTCCTCCTGCAATCAAGCCAAGACCCCACAATCACCTTAACCCACAGCTCCTGTCCTTAGTTTCTTATCCCTCCAGTGATGGTTTGGCCCCACTGACCTCTTAGGTTGACCTTATGCAAAAAATTGTGTCATACTGTGTATCTTGAGGATACATATGATTTAGGGTGTCCTGGTGAGACAATTTCCTGGATTATCCATTTGCAGTGGTGCCCAGGTTAACAAAGAAAGTGCATTGAACCAGAGAAAACAAAACCACGGAGGTACAACTCTGGTCAATTCAGGAGCTTTACCGGGTACTCTGCTTTGTCTATTGAGAGGCTATGTAAGATTTCATGACCAAACACAGTGTGCCTGCTCAAAAATGCTGCTATATAGTTAACTAAGGAAATGTTACAGTATATTTTACTTGACTTATTGTAAACCATATTTTGTGTAATACCAGACTTATACTTTTCTAGGTAGAAGTAATGAAGTCATCCACCGAATCTATACAAGTCCTCATGTATAGAATTATGAGTTTCCCTTCCTTCAATGAAGATGATTTGCCTTCTTTTAATAGGTACAGTCAGCTAAAGCAATATGAGTTCACTAAGAAAACCCGTATCCCAAATAAAAATTATGCTTTTGGGAAGATTAGAGCCCTTGAGTCAACCTATAAAGAAAACAGTGTTTAGCCCCTCAATCCTCTCTTGCTCCTACCTCTGGCTCCCCCCTGCAGTTACTTCCTGGGCCTTCCCTACTCATCTTCTCTCCCATTCCTATTTATCTGGTCTCTACTTCCTCCTCCTGGGATTTGCTTTTTAATATAGTGATCTAATTAGTGTAGTTAGAGTAGGTTTTTAATGTGTTGGGTTCTTGAATCTGGGAGACAGGCACTGGGTTAACAATAGTCCCTGCACTACTGACTTGCCCAGAGGGTCCTATTCAGTTCCCTTAAGTACCTAAGTGCCCAAAAGTGTGGCATTGACTGCCAGAGGAATCCCAATAATAAAAGAGAAGATAGAAGTTGGAACATTCAGTAAAGAATCATCAAAAGCAGTGACAATGGAGTTGAGCCTTTGAGGAGGGAGAAGATTTTATTAAGAAAGCCATCCAAGTTGGGAAAGACTGTAGGAGCAAAGGCTGGAGTAGGTAGTATTTATAGGGTACAAGGAGAACTAAAGTAGACTATAAACTTGAAGTCTGATTAACACATTTTCATAGGATGGCCAGAGCATATCTAAAAGTTGTTCTTCCATTTATAAGGAATCACAAACTGGGAGAGGCAACACTTTATATCATGTGAGAAACTGGGTATAAGGAGGAACATTGATGTAGTTGTACATGCATTTTTTCCCATGTAGCACTGTGAAATTAAGGTTTCTTTTTGACCCAATGTCATTTTAGGGCCCACTATTGACCCTATCTGCCCTCCTGATGGTTTTAACATACAGAATTAGTAATGCAGGCAATTATCAATTATTTGTACCAATGGAGAGGATAAGAGGGCATATATAAGACCAAAAAAAAAAGTCAGTGTATCAATCATTTTCATTTGGTTTGAGAACTTAGAGACACAACTGTTCCAGGTTTGCCTCTAATGTGAATAATGACTTTGACAGATTGTTCTTTTGCTTAACCAGCACCCCTTCATGCATTAAATATATGGAAAATGAAATCTTTTCTCTTTCACTTTTAGCAGTGATGAAGATCGCTCCTCGGACCCTAGCGCAAAAATAACAGAAGGTTGGATTGATTATTTTTTCTTAATTTCAACCAGATAGCATGTTCTTAATCATATGTGGGAGCTAGCTCTACCTTAAAGAAAACAACACACATAACTGTGCTTATCTAAAATTGGAATATATAAGTTTACCCAGTATGAAGAGGAAAGGGACTAACTGGAGGGAATGGATGATGGGGAAGGTGGGAGGGGGAGGAGGAACAACTTAAAGGGGTACAAAGGGAGAGAGAAACTGCAAAATACAGGATGCAACTCTATGAAAATTTAAAAAAATGCTATACCTCAAAAAAATTTTAGACTGGATAATATTTTAAAAGAGACTTTGTTCATTGCATTGATGGATTTTCCTGTTGTTAACACTAAGTTTTCCACGAGGTTGACCTACTTTGGGGGAATACTGAGTCAGTTTACTAGTTAACATGAACCAACACATGAGTTCCTAGTAAGATTTCATTACTGGTTTGAGTGATTTCATTAATGATTAAAGATAGAGTATGTGGAATGATATTAAGAGTTTATATTTGCCATGCTCCTGTGGGAAGTAACCAGGAAATAAGGGTTTATCACATTGATAGTTTATATGGTGAGCCCAATAAACCAAGCCCATGCTACTAAGATTTGTATGTTTGTTTTGTGCAACTAGCTTGGCCCTACTAAAATATATTTTAAAAGCTTTTAAAGCTAAAGATTAAACCTAAATTTATTTGCTTAAATTAAAATCTAGCTAGGATGGACCCCACTTCATTTTTGTCTGTTAGAACCGACTCATTAAAATATTTATTAGCTAAGTTTTGGTCCTCTATTTGTTGAAACCTCAGCATCAATGTAGTTCTAACAGGGTCGGCACTAGACATAGGGGTGTCATGTTAACTGCGAAGGTGTCTTTGAAGTTCAAACCATGTGGCTAGAGTTGACCTGGACTATTTCAAGCCTACCACCGACTCAAGGAATTACTCAAGCAGATATCCTCTCCATTCAGGGATGGAAATGACATTGATTGAAAGATGAACCATAAGGTAGAAGTAGGTATGGCAGGATTCCATGAACAAGTCATAGTCAGAAGTTGACAAATCACTGGTGTATTTCCTGCTTTGTGGAATCAAGGGTTGTAACAGCCCAAAAGAAGCCACCTAGTAGCCTGGTATGGTGGTACATGCCTATAATCCCAGCACTCCGGAGACGGAGGCAGGAAGATTGTAAATTCAAGGCCAGCTTGGGCTAATATATGCTTTTTTGCCTCAAAAGAGAGAGAGAGAGAGACAGACAGACAGACAGACAGACAGACAGACAGACAGGAAACCATCTAGTACAACATCCTCATTTTGGAGATGAAGAAAATGAGGTTCAGGGTAAGGAGATGACTGGTCCAATGTCATATAATGGGCCAGAGTATAATTCCCAAATCTCCTAAACCTGAGTCCAATGTAGTGTTTTCTCCAACTTCATTGCTTACCTTTGGTAATATTGCATCTACACTATTCATTCATCAAATAATCACTGAGCACTTTCTTTGTGCTGGACACTGGTCTAAGTACTTGGAGACATAGCTGTGAATAAGACAAAAAGTCCTTGCCCTCATGGAACCTGCATTCTAACTTGAGAGTGGGGGCAGGGCACGAACACAAAAGTTTTACATAGGAATAAGTACTTTTCATCTCACCTAGGGTCAAAGCCAAGGTGGTCTGGACATTTCTCCACCCCATGACCTCTCTGACCACCTCTTTTGATGAGCCCTCCTTATTTTTTCCTTCTTTTTGGCTTTTGTTTGGTTGGTTTTAGTTTTTGAGACAGGATCTCTCTATGCTAGCCTCAAACTCTCAATCCTCCTGCCGCAGCCTCCTAAGTGATGGGATCACAGGCACACCCGAAAGTGCCTGTCTTGATGATCCCTCTTAATCACTCCACTCCAACCACACTGACCTCAAACATGCCAGGCACTCTCCTTTCTCAGGGCCTAGGCACTTGCTAAATCATCTACACCATTCTCCTAGATATCTGCACACCTTACTCCTCACCTGTTTCAGATCTTTGCTCAAGTATCATCTTCTAAATCAAAGCTTTCCCTGAGCACCCTCTTTAAAATCGAAACCCCAGCACTCCCAATCTTCTTGCTCTGCTTTAGCTTTCTCCCTAGCACTTGTACAGTCTGATAGACTGTGTATTTTTATTATTTGTCTGTCTCCCTTCTTTAGAATGTCAGCTCCATGGGAGCAAGGACTTTTGTCTATTCTCTGCATCCCCACATGCTAGAGAAGAGGTATATAGTAGTTGCTCAGTAAACACTTGTGCAATCCATGAGAGAATATGAAAAAAAAAGAAGAAGAGTAAACATGATAGAGAGGGATAGGCTAGGTTAGTTTATTTGGTCCAAGAACTCAAGAAACATCTGACCTTAATGACAGGTAGGAATCAGCCACAGGAAGATCTGCTAAAAGACAGTCCTAGGCACAGGGTACAGTAAGTACAAAAGTTTATTTTTAAAAGAAACTATCTACAACTAAATTGGGCATGGTGGCACATGCTTATAACCCCAGCAACTTGGGAAGGAGAGGCAGAAGGATGGTGCGTTTGAGGCCAGATGCAGCCTATGCAACTTAGTGAGGCCTTGACACAAAAATGTTGTTAGATACTATCGAGTCAGTGTCCGACTCATAGCGACTCTGTGTACAACAGGCAAAACATTATTGTCAGTGCTTCTCTGCTATTCATAGGGTTTTCAAAGGCGGGTTGAATTTTGGGAGTGGGTTGCCATGTCCTTCTCCCAAGCCTACAGTATCTGGTATTCCCATGCGGTCTCCCATCCAAGTACTAATCAGCCCCAACCCTGCTTAGCTTTGAAGATCTGGTGAGATCACACACCACAGTGCTACTGCTGAAGGCAAACTCAAAAGTAAAAAAAAAATACAAAATAGACTAAGTGTGGTGCCCAGTGGTCGAGCACTTGCAAAATATGTACAAGGCCCTAGGTTCATTCCCCAAAGCCCCCCCCCAAAAGAAGTATCCACAACCAGAGAATTGAAGGGGCTCTTGGAAATAATCCACAGCCTAATATGTCATTTTACAGATAAACCAAGAGGCCCAAAGTTTGAGCAGTTATGCAAGGATGTGTGGCTAGTTGCAGAGCCTGCCTGTCTCAGTATCCTGACCCAGGCCCCTTCTATATCACACTCTATCTTTCGCAGTATCTGAGGAAAGGGCCAAGACCTGTGTCCAGCATTCTAGGGATCTCACCTCTTTCATCCTTTTCTCTTTGCATAATTTCTATGGTTCTTTGATGGAAGTATTGATGTTTTTATTCCAATAATGTATGTCCCAGAAATAACTATTTTCTAATATTTTGTTTTCATCACAGACAGTCTTGCAGATCTAGATCCAGAGAGGTCAGACAGTATTAAAGTAAGTATTTTCCCTGGCCTGTCATTGGGATACACACAGGCACTAAGAGAAATGGCCCAGTTGTCAAGATAAAAGAAGGGACACCTATGTGGTGTGGAGGGGGCTATGATTTAGCTCAGTTGGTAGAGCGCCACTCTTCAGTCTCTGAGGTCCCGAGTTCAATTCCCAGCACCACAAAAATGGGAGAAGGGCCTGGCAATCCCGAAACAGTCAGCCATTGAAAACCCTGTGAGGGTCGCTATGAGTCAGACACTGACTTGATGGCACCTAACAACAACAACAATGTGGTGTGGAATGAGGGAACTCAGGAAGCACTCCCTTGTTTGTCCTTCCATACCCATCTCTCTCTCAGCTGGCGCCGGCTCCTGAGACCTAAAAATGCCTCCAGCAAAGGCTTCACCTTTCAGCTATGTTGCTGCCCTTGTGTAAGTGTGCAGAGGAAGCCACAGTTGCCCTTGAGTCACTTGGTACTGTTGTGCTCCTTGGTGCTGTTCCTGCAGACTGAACAAAAGGCATGCTCTGCTCCCACACACCGGAGAAGTCTGGCAGAGGCAGACAGGAGCAGATGCTTCAGATAGAAGGGGCCCTGCTTGAGGGAAGGGAGTGCTAATTTCCCTCGCTCATCAATATCCCCGAGGACTGGCCTTCTCTAGGCAGATTCCCTAAAGTCAGGCGAACTTCTCAGTGTGATCCTAGGAGAGCCCCCTTAAATCTCCCGGGAGGCCTGGAGCTAGTGAGCCTCCTCTGTTCTGTATCACCTTTGCTTTTCTCTTGATTCACTTTAATACCCGCTTCCAGCATGTGAACTCACACACAAATACACGTACGCCATCAATTTTCCCTTCATTTCTTATTTTTCAATATTAACATTTATGTGAAGCCTCAGACTTCACTTAGAAACCACAATTTGCAATTAAAATGATAAAGAGGGAGAGTCTTCAGTCTGGGGGCCTACTGATGACAGATCATTCCTTTTTCCAAACTGATTTCCTGGTTCATCTGGACTCTTTTTGCTGATTGCCCTTCTCACTTACTTCGGTTTGTTTGTTTTTTTTTTCCATTGTAAAACTATAGTTAAAGGTATGCTCCATTAAGATATTCGGTATCTTTTATTGTCGCACAGAAATTCCTGCTAGCATTTAGCTGTAGGAAAATGGCAGTCCCTGTATATGGGCGTACATGTGTTCTCCAGAATGTCAAACACAGAAAAAGAGGCCACTTTGCTTCCCTTAATGACAAAGCCCTTCCAATGGCCTACAAGGCCCTCCTACCTGAGTTACACCCTCCTTTCCCTTCCCCCATTACTTCTCTGTCACTGTCTCCTCACTGCTCCCCTAGTATACCAAACATATACCTACCCCATGGCCTTTGCACTTGCTCTTCCTCTGCCATGAAATCCCCTAACCCCAGATAGCTGTGTTGTTCACTGTCTCATCTCCTTCAAGCCCTTGTTCAAAAGTCATTTTCTCAGTGAGGCCTTCCTTTACCATCCCATACAAAATAGATATGCACATACTTCCTCTGTGATCTCACTTGATTTTGCATCATAGTAATTAGTTTACCTTCGTTCAATCATTCATTCATTTAACAATTATTCATCAAGTGTCTACTACATGTCAGGCATTAGAAATTCAGCAGTAAAGGAAGGTGACAAAAATTCCTGCCCTCATCCTCTGGTAGACTATATATTTACTTGAATATATAGACGCTTCATGAGAGGGAAGGGTTTTTCCGTTTTCTTCATAACCATATACTCAGCACCTAACACAGTGACTGACATGTTGTTGTTGTTAGGTGCCATCAAGTCAGTATCCAACTCACAGCCACCTTATGTACAGGAGATGAAACACTATTGTCAGTGCTTCTTTACCATTCATAGGGTTTTCAATGGCTGATTGGTTTTTGGGAGGGGGTTGCCAGGTCCTTCTCCCAAGCCTACAGCACCTGGTGTTCCCAGGCAGTCTCCCATCCAAGTTCTAACCAAGTCCGACCCTGCTTAGCTTCCAAGATCCGATGGGATCAGACACCACAGTGGTATGGCTGCAGGCAACTCACATATAGTAGACACTAAAGAAACATTGATTGAAGTATCTTCAGAGTTAAATTTCATCTCTAAATCAGGAGGTCCCAAACACCTCTGCCTTGTGAATGAAGTACTACACAGCGCAGAGGCTGCACATTGCAACCGTGTGGAAAAAGTTAAAAACAACCAGCGCCCAGCCCCACTCCCAGGGATTCCAATTCAGTTGGTCTGGGTTACCCTGGCTGTGGAGTCTTAAAAGCTCCCCAGTGAATTTAATGTACAGCCAATATTGAGAGCCACTGACTGAACCTACTCCTGTCAGGGAATTGCTGACACCTGCCCCTCCAGCTTCTCAACCTGACTGCACATTTCAGTCAATTGGGGGACTTAAAAGGCATATCAATTCTTGCCCAGCCCTCAGAGATTCCTGTTCAGTTGGGATGAGGTTGAAGTGTGCATATTTTTACAGTTCCTCCAGATGGTTCTATTGTGTGGCCAGAGTTGAGAACCAGCACTTTGAATTGTCCCTGTCCCTCGTTAACGCTTCATCCTGTTTTGCAATGTCTTAACTCACAAGTTGCCTCAAATACTTTTGGAAGAACGAGTGTTAAACTCTTAAAATGACACTCTTCCCTCCACACACTAAACACAGAACATGCTTCTCTCATCTCGCATGTATTTAGGCCTTACTTCATTGTCTTCCACTTCCTTTTGAACTGCCGCCACCATGGAGTGGCTTACCCTGTGGCCCAGCCACCTGCTCCAGCCTGTTTTGTGCCTTCTGGGACTGTGCTGTGTCTGCATTTCAAGAAGTGCTACAGGCCCACACAGGCCCACATAGGCCAGGACCTGAGCTGTTCTCCACGCCTTACCACCATCTCTGTGCTCCCATAGCCCCGCCTGCCACTTTCTGGCTCCAGACCCCATGACTGCTGAGAATTCTTGAAAAGGAAATTGGGGTGATACAATGGATATCCCTTCACCCCTACTCCCCCAAGTCCTCTGTCAACTCCCATCATTTACATTCTCATAGAGATGATCCATGATGTTTTATTTATTCCAAGCTAGATGTAGCTGACACTTTTTTGCAACCTGGGACACCTGAGTCCCTGAAATCATTCTACAGTGGCAGCCAAGGTCCACATTCAAGTTGGGGCCAATCCTAGCTGTTAAAATTGGTGGGAATGATGAGAAGTCAAGCCTAAGAACAGTCAAAGCCCCAGGGAATAATTCTTTGAGACTGCAGAGCACAGAGATTAATGGGTTCAACACCACAATGGTGATGCTCTGTCCCTTGAGGGTTTCTAGATATTTCTAGTGCTCACTATCCAACAAAGGGCAGAGACCCAAGATAGTGTTTTCCTTTTGTCTTGGCAGTTCACAACACTCTTTCGACGTGAAAGTATTCTTGGCAGTGAACATTCCTCAGTTGATGACACTTCAGGTACAGTATATACGTCATTTCCTAATACAGCTCTCAGTTTTATCATTTTGCATGCATACATTTTGCTTATTTATGCTCCTGGAGCGAGAAGCTCCTGTTTTGCAATACCCCCACCTACCCGCAGTGCCAAGTAGAAGTCATTTTACTTACTGTGAATATAGATGGTAATTTGCAGGTTGTTATGCACTTCGCTGACTAGAACCTCAACAGCGGAGTGGTGACAGTTACTGGAAGTACATTTACTAGGTGCCAGCTATGGAACAAGACCTCAGCTAAGTGCTTTCTTCACATCTCCCCTGTGAAGCATCATCCCCATTTCACTGATGTGGAAACAGTCTCCAGAGTGACTTTTGTGCTCCCTCTGCAAGTCATGTCCCATTTTACAGAAGACAAGATGGAGGGAAATGACCCATCTGAGGTGACACAGCCAGCAAATGGCAGAGCCAAGGCTCAGACTTCATAGGGGTCTTTCATCCCACACACTTTCTTTCTGCCAGCCTGGGGTCACATCCAGTCAACCACTGCATCCCAGAGTTCAGTGGCAAGGAGAAAAGATCTCAGCTAGGTTTCCAAGTGCATGACCTATCAAGTAGTAAAATCACATGTTTTGTGCCTTTCTTCCAACAGACACCTCCTCCTGACCCCAGTGAGCTGCACAGTATAGAAACGCACTGGGCAGCAACTGTAAAGTCACATAACGTATTTTTGCTCTGAGAAGAGCTGTTGGAAGCAGAAATACACAAATGACCAAGTTTGTGTTAAGATGCTCAAAAAAGCAAAAAGGTTCACACAAAAGAATTTATTGAAAAAAATTGCAATAATGCCTGCTCATGAAAACCCACCAAAAAAAGGACTTCTGGATCATCACATTCCCATTAGAGCCCATAGTATATTTTGTCACAAATATGGTTTTATTGGGAATCTAAAGCAGTTTGTAGTATGCAGTGTCATTCCGTAACAGGTAGTGTACATTGTGGCCCATTCACTTCAGCCATACACACCCCAAGCACATGCCTCTTGTCATAGTAACCAGGGCCAACCAGCATGAGGATATGTGTGTCAAAGAGAGCTGACTTCCCCAGGCTGGCTTCGGTTTAACACACTGCTCACCCCTCTGACCACCTACACACTGTGCGTGCCACACCACCACTTGACTTCTCTTTTTAGCAGTTTGGCTTTGAAAGGAGTATGAATTGGTACCCAAAGGGTACTGTGCTCCTCAGGTTGAGCTCCATGTGTGCTGGGATGAGGATAACAGCCACCTAGTGATCTGGAGCAATATGCAGAATCTCCTATTGACTGCAAGTTGGGGGCGGTGTCTCAAAGTGTCTTCCAGGATGCTTATTAACAATGCAGAATTCCATCCACTCCCCAAACCTACGGACTCAGCATCTCTGGGAAATGGTGTCCAGGGGTTTACATTTTAACAAGATCACCAAATTCCAGCTTCATTTTCCCCCTCTAGTCAGATGTTCAGAATATGGCCTTGTAGCACCTGCCTCAATCCTGTACCTGAAAGTCTTCATCTTGCTTTTTCAGACTGCAGAGCTCCTCATTCAAGCTTTTGTCTTTGTCTCTGTAGATTGTGGCTTTTTCCTCATTAATTTCTAGATAATCCTTATGTACAAAAAAAAAAAAAAAAAAAAAACTACAAGCACATTCCAGTACTGCACTACTGATTTGAAAAGCTGAATTTTCCCCCTTTATTCAGGAGGTAAATTGCTCTCTGCTATCTTAGCTTGAACCCTAGATTCTTGAGGTTCCCAAGGTTGTTTCTGGAGAAGATGAAAACCATGTAACTATAGAGGTTGAAGAACTTTGTGTTTCGCTGGGAATAAGAACGTATGGGCTTTATTACTGTGTGTCTTTTCATGTGATATCACATCCTGTCATGATGCATCATCAGCAAGGTAGATAATGCTCATTTCTGCCCTTACAGATACAGTAATCATTCTGTTAATGTGACTTAGGATATGCTTTAAGAGCCTGATGCAGAAAACAGGTGGTGCAGAAAAATGGGTCCAAATGGAGACTCTCATTGGTTGCACGCACCCTTTATAGCTCACACAACAAACAGATCACTTGGGGTCAGTCAACTGAAAATTTACCCAAAGTGGCTGTGAAATGAGGGCCCTTTTTTAACGCACTGCTGCTTTCATCTGGACACTCTGGAAAGAAACCTGCACTGGAATTGGAAGCTACCTCTTCATTGGAAATAGCTCAGTGGCCTTTCTTGATGGTTATCTGCTAGGATGAGGGAGGCAGGCTCTGCAGAGTTGGTTCAAGAAACATCAGTATACAGAGAGTACAGAACTGTCCCTACTGCCAACTTGGCCACTTTCTACCCATGTGGCCTAAGATGCTTATTCTAACCTTATATCTAACCTCACTGACCTTCCCTGCTTCCTTCACAGAGCTGTCAAATTGGGCAAATAGACTCTTTGTGAAGGCATTTTAAAAACCATAACATTCTACAAATGTTGCTTTCTGCATCCTAAGTTATCAGTCCTGTAACATGACAGCCTCAATTAGAAAGTCTAATAACTGGCTGTATGTTTCTTTTGATTTGTTCACAGACCTTATGCCCAGTACTTCAAAACAGGGCTCTGAAGTGATGAAGAAGGTCTCCTCAGGCCTGTCAAAGGTATCTTCAAGATTGAATGCCAATATTTCCAAGTCTTCCTTACCTTCGCCCCCACATCCTGAGCAAGACAGGAGCTGAAGTTGCTATATCTGGCATAGATAAGCATGCTGACCTTCCTCTAAAAATAAATGAAGCATGCTATAGTGTCTTACATGCTGAGTCTTATGAATACTGAAAAAGGAAATCATTGCTGGGAGCTGGAATGGTCAGGAAGAGCTTCCTGGATGAACTAGAATTGAGCCAAACCTCAAATAATAGGCAGGTTTAGGTGGGCATGGAAAGTGCCAAAAAGGCTTTCTCCACGGACCACATGGCAACATCCAATTCCACCATGCCTGAACAGTCCAGTTCAGTGTGTCCAATAGAACATTCTGCGATGATAGGATTAGTGTACATTGGCACAGTCCAGGAAGGTAGTCATATACCACATGTGGATATTGAGACATTAGTGTAAAAATTGGATTTTCCATTTCAATTTATGTCAGTTTAAATAGACACATGTGGATAGTGGCACTCATATTGGACAGTGCAGGTTTAGTCAATATGTGGCTTCATGGGCATGACCCAGTTAAGGTGAGGTTGAGAGTTCCCTGAAAGTTCATCTCCAAAGTTTATCCCTAAACATCGAAGACAGGGCAGAGATATGACTTCTCTGAGGGGCTTTATGGACTTCAGGCATCATGAGCCCTTTAATGTACCACCAGTGTGGCCAGGGGTAAGCTCATGCTTTTCGGTCATACCCATTCCCCCATATTTGCCAAAACTCAATTGATGGAAATAGGACAGACCCCATCTACAACACCAAAGTCAAGTAATCACAAAGAGCTAATTAGAACCTGTGCCCACCAGGGGTCCTCAAACACAGTGCTTGACTAGAAACAGCTTTCATAGCCAGAAACACCACTCTGGTACTGAAAGCACCATTCTGGCCTCCCTCTAGCCACTTCATAGGACAATGAGGACAAGTACTCAATTAGCCATTCTCATGGCCCAGCCTTTATCCAAGAAACTACGTCAGAGGAAGGTCCAAGCCTTATCCAAATCTCCCTGGGGAAGTATTTCTGGCAAATACATTTTCTTTGGGCTGGAGTTTAGATCAGTTGGTAGAGTGCTACTCTGTATTCTCTGAGGCCCTTGGTTGAATCTCCAGCACTTCATGAATAGGAGAAGGACCTGGCAGCTAACTCCTGAAAACAGTCCCAAAACAATCAGCCAACCCTATGAATAGCAGAGAAGCATTGACATAGTGCTGGGCATGGCACAGTGTCAGGGAGGGTTTCGTTCCATTGTACACAGGGTCGCTATGACTCAAAGGCACCCAACAACAACAAAATTTACTTTATGCTGCACTCCATATGTTAGGGGAACTGAACTTCAATAAATAGTCAGGCAGTTCTAGTGCCCAAATATCATCTTTACCCAAATTTGGCTTTGTTGACCTGCCCATTGATTTCTTCCTGTCCTCACATACTGAAGTTTACCACATGCAGCAGCATAAGTTTTAAATTCATTTATTAAAGGACCACAATAATGACAAACACTGATCTTACACATAGCTTTAGTTTGCTTTTATTAGTAACATACACCCAGTACAGAATTCCAAAGTACAAAAGATACAGGGAAAACACGCCTCTCTTCCCCTCTTCCTTTGTCCAGCTGCTACCTAGTTGTCCAGAGGCAATCTCTATGGCTAACAGATTGAGTAGTCTTCCCAAGACAACCTCTAGAATTACCAGAATATTAGCATTTGTCTTTAGAAAGAAGTCTAAGTATCCTCCCTTCAGAAAAGCAGTAAACAGGGAGTGGAGAGTAGAGGGGGAGAAAGAGAACATCTTTGTATTCTTTCACAGCCACTAATTCCTGGTGGCAATGCTCGTATCTTGTTTCTGTGCTCATAATTATAGCGTCAAATACAGTCAGCCAGCTCCCCTATACAAAATGCCTTTTCGTCTAATAAATATCCAAATGTGAACACCAGAACAGGAAGAAAGGTGCCTAGCATAGTTACTCAAAGTCTGCTGGCCAAAAATTGTGAAAAATGTATGAGCTGGGGTTTCGTTCAGTTGGGGGAGTGCTGCTCTGCACTCACTTAGGCCCTGGGTTCAATCCCAGCACCACAAAAATGGGAGGACACAGCAATCCACTCCTGAAGCAATCTCAAAACAGTCAGCCATGGAAAACTATGAATAGCAGAGAAGCACTGACATAGTGCCAGGCATGGCACAGTGTCTGGGACTGTTTCATTCTGTTGTACATAGGGACCCTATGAATCGGACTGGATTCAATAGCACCTAAGAACGACAAAGTATCTACAGTCCTTGGAGATGGAACCATTTAAACTGAAAGAACTAGAATAAAGCACTGCAAGTAAAAATGCACAAAGGGATTCATGTGCAATGAAAGAAAATGCAAATTATAACTTAAGGATATCAAATCTTTCAACAAAGAAAAAAAAGGAATCAAATGATTTCCAGAATATAGGGAATAATGACACTTTAAGTGTACAGTGTTGATGGTTCTATAAATTTGGGCTTTCTGAACAGCAGTGTGACAATAAGCTTGTAATCCACTTTGGGGAATATGGTCCAAGGAAACCATAAAGGAAAGGAAAAATTCAAAAAGGATTCGGTATAAAAATGTTCATGGCAGTACTATTACTGTAATGAAAAATTTAAACAATCCAACTGGAATACTGGTGTGTTGTATTAGGAAAGACTGGGATATAGTCACTGAAAACGGCATGGATAGGGACAAGGTAAACACATAAAAATGAACACAAAGTAAGATGTGCACTCTGATAACAACCACACAGTATACTTTATCATTAATAGTTATGCAGTATACTAACAAAAATCTAAAGGACTTAGTGATTTAAATAAGATAGAGTTTTTGCTGCTGTTGCTAGTTGCTTGTTAATAACTGCATTCCTCTTGAAGAAGCACCATCATAATCATAACCAACATCACTTCTTAAGCAAGTTCTAACCCTAATCTAAAAGTCGCCTGCAGCGGTAGCCCTGTGGCATCCTATCCCATCAGATCTCAGAAGCTAAGCAGGGTCCAGCCTGGTTAGTACTTGGATGGGAGACCACCTAGGAACACCAGGTGCTGTAGGCTTGGGAGAGGGACCTGGAAACCCACTCCCCCAAATCAATCCACCATTGAAAACCCTATGAACAGCAGAGAAGCACTGACAATAGTGTTTTGCCTGTTGTACGTAGGGTCACTATGAGTCGCGTACTGACTTGATGGCACCTAACAACAACAAAAATCCTAATCTAAAATGAATGAGGTGATATCAAATGTCTTGGCTGCTTCTGAGATGTGAAACCAAAGGAAACATGCATTTAGATTTCTTTAAATGGGTTTTTTAAATAATTTTTATTGGAAATTTTTAATGTACACCTTAATGTGATTCATTCTGACATGTTTTTCATTGTGACATTTCCACATTGCATTTTGTTGTACATTATTCACATAGGTTCCTCCTTACCCTCTTGTACACTTCTCCCCCCAATCCCACCTCCCCATCAAAGACTTCTCTACCATTTGCTTGTCTTTTTATGGTAATATTTTTCTATATATCTTTGAGTTCCAGTTCTGTTTAAGATAGAAACTTTTTCTGCAGTGAATTTTCTTTTTACCTTGTCAGAACTATTACATGCATTCTCTAGACCATTTATAATAATACCATTCTTAGCTTTTTTTCTTTTATTATGATCCGACCTTTGTATAGGATTTTTTCCTTCTTACAATTTTGATTCAGTTCCCACATATGAGTGAGAACATGTGTTTCTCTTTCTGAGCTTGTGTTCATTCATTTAAAATAATTTTCCCCAATCCCATCCTTTTGCTGCAAATGGCATTATTTCATTTATTTGATTGCTGAGTAGTATTCCATTGTGTATATGTACCATAGTTTTTTTATCCATTCTTCTGTTGAAGGGCACTTTGGTTGATTCTATATCTTTGCTATTGTGAAAAGTGCTGCACTGAACATGGAGATGCAGGTGTCTTTGAGGTATGATGACCCATCTCCCTTTGGGTAAATTCCTAGTAGTGTTATAGCTGGGTCATATGGTAGATCTATTTTCAGTTTGTTAAGATACCTCCATATTGATTTCCACAGTGGTTGGACCAATTTACAGCTCCACCAACAATGTAAGAGTGTTCCCTTTTCTCCACAACCTCGCCAGCATTTGTTGTTGTTTTATTGTTCTTGGCCATTCTTACTGGTGTAAGGTGGAATCTCAGAGTTGTTTTAATTTGTATTTCCCTAATGGCTAGGGATATTGAGCATTTTTTCATGTGTTTCATGGCTTTATGGACCTCTTCATTTGAGAACTGTCTACTCAGTTCCTTTGTCCATTTGTGCATTGGGTTGTTTTCTTGGGAGTTTTTTTTTTTTCTTGAGTTCTTTATAAATTCTCGTAATTGGACCTTTGTCTGATGAGATTTTTCCCCATTCAGTGGGGTTTCCTTGACTATATTGTTTCTTTTGCTATACAGAAGCTTTTTAATTTCATGTAATCCCATTTATCTATTCTTGTTGCAATTTCTTGAGCAATTGGAGTCCTATTAAGTAAATACTTTCCTATGCCTATATGATGGAGTGTATTGCCTATCTTGTCTTCTATAAGTTTTAAAGTTTCTGGTTTTATGTTGAGATCTTTTATCCATTTTGAGTTAACTCTCGTGCATAATGAGAGATGCAGGTCGGTTTTCATTTTTCTGCATGCAGATGACCATGTTTCCCAGCACCATTTATTTAAAAGGCTATCCTTTTTCCAGTTTACTTGCTTTGCCCCTTTGTCAAAAATAAGGTGGCTATAGGTGTGTTGAGGTATTTCTGGGTCTTCTATTCTGTTTCAGATGTCTTCAAGCCTATTTTTGTACCAATACCAAGCTGTTTTTGCTACCACTGCCCTATAGTATAGCTTGAAGTCAGGGATTGTGATTCCACCTGCATTAGTTTTGAAGCTTGAGTGTTTTGGCTTTATGTGTTCTTTTGTGGTTCCATATGAATTTTTGGACCTTATTTTCTGTTTCTATAAAGTCAGTCAGTGGAATTTTAATGGGGATTGCATTAAATCTATAAATTGCTTTTGGTAGGATAGCCTTTAAATGGCTTTTTTAAAGAGGAGAAGAATTGATGCTTTTGAATTACAGTGCTGTAGACGATTATTGAATATATCATAGACTGCCAAAAGAACCAACAGATCTGTCTTAGAGGAAGTGCAACCAGAGTGCTCCTTGGAAGCAAGGATGGCTAGACTGCATCTTATGTATTTCAGACATGTGGTAAGGAGAGACAAATACCTGAAGAAAGACATCATGTTTGGGAGAGTGGCAGGCCAATGAAAAAAAGGAAAACCCTCCACCAGATGGATTGACACTGTGTCTGCAACAATGGGCTTAAACATAAATAAGATATTATGCCTGGCACAGAATTGGGAAGTGTTTTGTTCTGCTGTACATAGGATTGCTTTGAGTTGGACTTGACTCGATGGCACCTAACAGCAACAACAAGGCTATCTTCAATGAGCCCCTAAGTGTAGTTTTAAATTGTAAGCTGTCAAAAAGTAACCAGTCATTACTGATAGTCATCAGAGAGCACATTGGATTGAGATTAAATATACAATTATAACAACATCTGTGTGACAAGTGTACACTTAAGAATAACATAATTAACACACATCATATAGTTTTCCCCACGTACAGACCTGGCACATAATTTCAGTGTTTTTAATGACTCATCTAGAAACCAACGTACCTTGGATGACACACTATTGGTCATAATTTTTTGAACGTCAAACGCTTATCACAAATGTAATTTATTTTCCTACTGAAAAGAATATGACCTGCTTTTATCGTCTATTTTATGGTGCATTTTCTAGTTACACTTGCAGAAATCAGGAGCCACTCATTTGGTAAAGGAAGAACTCTAAAATAAATCCTTCATAGTGCAAATAATCACACCCAAAGTTGTGTCTTCTAGGTTTATATATTCAGATAAAAGACACCAGGAAACGTTTGGCTTATTCGTTGGTCATATTAGCCAGTGAGAAGCACTTTACACTTCATTAGAATGCCATTTAGATGATGGCCAGATTATTCTTCTCAGCTTCAAAACATGTTTGCAGAAGAGATGCACTAGATATGGATTATTTCCAATTTAAGATTCAGTGAGTCCATAAACTGTCAAGACAGGCACTTACCAGGTACATGCCCAATAGGTTAGAGGAAGCACAACTGAGACTCAGGTGTTAATTAGGCCACATAATAAAATAGATATGCCAGGAACTAAAAAGCATTTTTTGTCAGCCTCTCATTCAGTGTGGTTGTTTAGCTTTGAGATCCCTGGGAAAATGTCCACCAATGAACTCCAGCTGTCCTCTGTGAAGTGAACCCATGAAAGGAATAAGGAAACATTCACTGTTCCCAGTGGTTAATTAAAATCAATGGCTAATGGGCTGTTTCAGGTGGGCCTAATGCAGGTGTATCTGCGCCTCTAGGACCCTTGACTACAGGGAGCATAAGTGACTGACTGCCAGCCACAGCTGCTGAGTTTGCAAACCAGTGCTGCCGAGCTGCAGCTGAAATCCAACATGACTGAAACCCACCATCCATCACTGTGGTAGAGACCCTTAGGCAGGCCTTTCCTGCAAGATATGGAACTCCCCTAACAGGCAACTCTGGGTCAGGGATACGGTTGGGGAAGAGCCCCAACCTCATAAAAATTGTTTTTGTTAGGAGCCATGGAATCATGCCGAGTCATAATGACCCTTGTAGTGTTTTCAAAGGCTGGCTCTTTTAGGATTGCCTTGGCACATCCTTCTCTCATTTTTGCAGTGCTGAGAAATTGAACTCGGGACCTCAGAGACCACAGAGGAGTGCTCTACCAACTGAGCTAAATCCCAGCCCTTGTAAAAGATAAAAAGAAATAAACCTACCACTTACTTCCCCGGTATAGAAAGTAGAAAGTAGCCAGTAGCCCGGCGTGGTGGCGCACACCTGTAATCCCAGCGGCTCAGGAGGCGGAGGCAGGAGGATCACAAGTTCGAGACCAGAGGCAGTCTGCGTAATTTAGTGAGATCCTGTCTCAAAAAGTAAAAAAAAAGAAAAAAAAGAAAAAAAACATGGGCTGAGGGTGCAGCTCAGTGGTATAGCACTTGCAGAGCATGCAGGCGTGAGGCCCTGGGTTCCATCCCCAGTACCGGGGAAAAAAAAAAAAGAAAGTAGCCAGTGAGACTTCATGGGTTACAATGAGTTTATTTTGAGGCAACAAACCCCATGAGCATCCATGTTGTTTCTCCAGCTCCCCTGACCCCAAATCCCATAAGACAATGTGAGAGGCTTGGATGGGTGCTACAAGGGGTTGCATCTTAGCTGAGGAATCTGCGGCCAAGGGGTTGGGACTTTTTGGACAATGAGCAAACAACTCAGTGCCCATCCCCTGGAAAGATAAAGGTGATGGTTGCCCAATGCTGTAAATGTACCAAATGCCACTGAATTGCTTAAAATGGTTCATTTTGTTACATTAATTTCACCTCAGTACAAATCAATAAATTTTGTAAGGAAAAATTCAGAAAGAGATACATGCATGGAAAACATAAAGGGAAAACAAAAATGAAAAAGAAAAGCTATTTTAAAATTGTTCTCAAACTGGGCATACACCTGTGTCCCAGAGAGTTGAGAGGCTGAGGCAGGAGGATTGCAAGTTCAAGGCCAGAGGCAGCCTGTACAACTTAGCAAGACCTTGTCTCAAAACAGAAAATAAAAAACGTTCTGGGGTGGAGCCCAGTGGTAGAGCACTTGCAAAGTATGTCTGAGACTCTGGGTTAAACTGCCAAGTACTAAGAAAACCAATTGTTCTCAAGGGGGTTGGGGAACTTGCTGATCTTAAGAATTCTTATCACATCCACATAAGGCTATTTGAACCTAATGAGCCACACTTCTCTACAGTTCTACCTGCCAACTGGAAAGGGCCTACAATGCTGGGTTCTAAACATTCAACACAAAGATTTAGTTAAGTACCATCAAGTCTGGTCTGACTCATAGCCACCCTATGTATAACAGAACAAAACAGCCCCGGACACTGTGCTATGACTGGCACTGTCCAGTGCTTCTCTGCTATTCATTGAGTTTTCAATGGCTGATCGTTTAAGGATTGTTTTGGGAGTGGGCTGCCAGGTCTTTCTCCCATTTTTGCAATGCTGGAGATCAACCCCAGGGCCTCAGAGCATGCAGAGCAAGTGCTGTACCACCTGAGCTAAACACCAGCCCACAGCGCAAAGATTAGAATTCTAGAACTGTCTGATATTTTCCCTTACTTGGCAATTTCATCTCAAACTGGAGTCTATGGGCTCAAGGGCCACATTCATGAACCAAAATTTGGGACACACACTCTATGAAGTACGAAGAGTATTCCTAGGGACAATAGATGATGCTAAAATAAATCCAGGATATCTGCCTGTTGAAACTATGGCCTTCTCAACAACTCTACTATGCAAAGGATTAAAAGAATTCAGCCCTAGAAGGTTTATAAATAGAAATATTAACACCAGAACTGCATGTGATTACATTTTAATAAGTTCATTTCCAAATGAATTTGGCAGCTAGAGCTGGCCTCAATGACGCCTCCGGTCGCTGGGACTGGAGGGCTCCCGCTCCCAGGAGTGTCGGGCCTTTGGATGCCTATGGGATTTATCTAGGCTCCTGCTTCTACCTTTGTGACTGCGCCCTTCAGAATGCCCCCTGTGCCGGCCGGAATGCGGATCTGAGCTTTGCCCTCTGTCCCGCTCCCAGTTCTTGTCTTCTCTGGCCTCTCTCCTGCCTGAGGATCTGTACTCATGCTGGGGTTTCTTGTTCTTTGGCTCTCTCTCTGAGTCCCCTGCTCCACCACAGCCTGAAGTCCTGTCCTCAGGGGAGCTGGCGTAGGGCTTCCACCCCTCTCTGGACTCTGCCTTCAGAATTCTCTCTGAGTTCTTGTCATGCTTCTTGGAGCTGGGATCATCCTTCTCCTGTGTTGTCTTGCTTCTGGGCGACGTCGTGAAGGATGGATGCTCTGCCTCAGCCTCCCGGTCAGTCTTTTCTTTGTCTTTCTTTCTTTTCTTTTTTTCCTTTTTGTCTGAAAGCAAGCGGAGGGAGCAGCGAGTGAGAAAAGAAAAAAAAACCATAAAGAACTTCCTTTAAAAAAGAGCCTTTCTTCTCTCAGTACGTGACATCAAACTGAGGTGTTACAGTTCCAAATTGTTCACATGCTAGCAGATGGAGAAGATGCATAAGATGCTGGGAGCAGCATAAAGCAGTCCCAAGCTATACCTCCAGGAAAGTGCATCTGCAAAGCCAATTTGGATGTCTGTTACTCCTGATGTCAAGTTACTGAACAAGGCAATCTCCACCCAGAATCACCTCTTCAAAGACCCCATCTAAAAAATAGTCACATTCTGAGGTACTAGAAGTTGTTGTTGTTGTTGTTGTGTGCCATCGAGTTGTGTTCGACTCATAGCAACCCTCACAGGGCTTTCAATGGCTGATTATTTCGGGATTGCCTTGGGAGTGGATTGCCACATCCTTCTCCCATGTTTGTGGTGCTGGGAATCAAACCTGGGACCTCAAAGACTGCAGAGCAGCGCTCTATCAACTGAGCTAAATCCCAGCCCCTTACTAGAGGTCAGAATTTCAATATGTCAATACGGGGGCCACACACTAACCTTCCACCCCTTTCCCAATTAAAATAAGGATCACCACACCTTCCTCTTTCATGCTTCAGAACTGATTATCAACTACCCATGAATGCTAGGAAGAGCTGACATGACTACTAAGAATCTGCTTGAGTCTTAATGCTTTACCTTTTTTGTGCTTTTTTGTGGGTTTGTCATCTTCAGAGCCCTCAGATGAACTTGGTGGTGGGGTGCGAGCCCCACAGCCTTTCTCACGGAGTTCTTTAGTCACATCATCCAGTTCTTCTGAGTCCTTAGGAGCCCGATAGTTAGACACATGATCCACACGGATAGTTCTTCCCTTGATCTAAGCAGGACAGGCAAATGCTTCAAAACCCTCATATCCACTATTTGAACCCAAACTATAAAGAGCCATAGTGTGAACCACATGCATGACTGCACTGATCCCAGATGGGGTCTGGGGTAGCCAGGGCCCCTGGGGCAGCTGCACCAGCAAGCCTCATTGGTTTACCCCAGGGTGCCATGCAAATATCTTCATGTTCTGTGTGCCATGAAGTGAAAAAAGGCTGGGATGCCCTGCCCCAAAACACAAGCATTCAGAGAATACATTAAGAATATAAAACAAGCTGGGGACTTGTAATCCCAGTGACATGGGGGCTGAGGAAAGAGATGCATGGATGTGAGGCCAGAGGCAGCCTACACAATTTAGCAGTCAGAGGCAGGAGGATCGCAAGTTCAAGACCAGAGGCAGTCTGCATAACTTAGTGAAACCCTGTCTCAAAAACAGAAAAAAAAAAAAAAGGCTGGAGGCAGCAGCTCAGTGGTCCAGTACTTCCAAAGCATGCAAGTGCAAGACCTTGGGTTCAACCCCCAGTACCGAAAAAAAAAATTATATATATATATATATCAAAATATATATCAAATTGATATATATCTATATCTATATCTATATCTATATATATATATATATATCAAAATATTCTCTGGGAAAGGGTGGCAGCTAGACAGATTTCCTGATATCTAGCTTACAGCTATAGCTGCTTTCCTGACAAAGTAATTATGAAGAGGTAGAATCAGACCAACATTTAGGAGAGGGATCAAGAAAAGATTACTTTCTTGCTTCTTAAGCCCTCACACTTCGCTCTACCCCTATCATACCGGAACATTTGGCTCCTACTGTTTCTTGGGCTGTGAGCCACAACTCTCCAAGTGAACGGCAATGAAATTAACCTTTCACTTAAAACTACTCTATTCTCAAGCTGATACAGACATTCCGCAGGCAAAGCCATGTGAAATTTGAAATGTTTGCCTCTTATTGTTCCATTGCAAGAATAGATTTTGTTAATACTTTTGCTTTAATGAAGCAAAATGAAAGAGAAAAAAGTAAGAACGATATATGTAACAGTTGGAAGGAAAGGATGACCAAGAGATTTTGCAAGCAGAATGCAGATGTCATATCCTAGGAGAACTGGGTGAAAATTAATATGTCTTCATGAAAATCTGGACTCTCCCTTACTTTAATCCTTTATGTCTTTACATTTTCATCAGTCAACATTTGACTCTACAGGTTTTATTATTTATTGATTGATTGCAATCCTCGGGGATTGAATACAGGGCTCTCCAACACTGAGCTGCACTCAGTGCCAACCCCGCCCCATTTTTTTGTTGTTGTTTTGGTAAATGATGGTGGGGTACAGAGTAATACAGCACTGGATTTTTTCCACTATGCAACTATTATATCACTTTTGGTTACACTTTCATCAACCCACAAGGTTTATGGAGCCTTATGGCTAATATGTAGTAAAACTCAAATGCATATTTGGGTTATTGTTGTTGTTAGGTGCCATCGAGTCGGAATCTGACTCATAGCGACCCTCATAGGGTTTTCAATGGCAGACTGTTTCGGGATTGCCTTGGGAGTGGATTGCCAGGTCCTAATATTTGGGTTATGTTTCCCTATTTTTCCAAGGTACCCCTGAAGTTGTGTCATTTACATTGAGATTATCCTCTCCCCCTTATCACTCTGCATCGATTCTCCTCCCCATGCCACCTTCTGCAATCTTCACTTCCTTTTGCTAGTTCCCTCCCTATTTCTTTCTAGTCTTTATATTGTCTCTTCTTTGCTAAGCTCAATTGTGCATTTTTTATATATCAACTTATGTATAGGGTTTTTCTTCCTTTAAGATTCAGCTCCCACATAGGAGTGAGAACATGTGGTATTTCTCTTTTGGAGCTTGTGTTCTTTTGCTTAAGATGATGTTCTCCAGTTCCACCCATTTTGCTGCAAATGACATTATTTCATTTTTTATTGATGAGTAGTATTCCATTGTGTATATGTACCATAATTTTTTTTATCCTTTCTTCTGTTGATGGGCACCTTGGTTGGTTCCATACCCTTGCTATTGTGAAAAGTGCTGCACTGAATACGGAGATGCAGGTGTCCCTGTGGTATGATGACTTGTCTCCCTTTGGATATATTCCCAGTAGTGGTATAGCTGGGTCATATGGCAGTTCTATTTTTGGTATTCTGAAGTATCTCCATATTGATTTCCAAAGTGGTTGAACCAATTTGTAGTCCTACCAACAGTGTAAGAGGATTTCTATCTCTCCACAATCTCACCAGCATTTGTTTTTATTTTGTTGATCTTGGCCATTTTTACTAGTTAGGTGGAATCTCAGAGCTGTATTGATTTGCATTTCCCTAATGGCTAGGGAGGGAGAAGGACCAAGCAATTCACTCCCAAAAACCAATCTGCCATTGAAAACCCTATGCATAGCAGGGAAGTACAACAGTAGTGTTTTATCTGTTGTACATAGGGTTGCCAAAAGTCAGATACCGACTCGATGGCATCTAACAACAATGGCTAGGGACGTTGACCATTTTTTCATGTGCTTCTTAGCCTTACAAACTTCTTCATTTGAGAACTGTCTGTTCAATTCCTTTGCCCACTTGTGTACTGGATCATTTGTTGTCTTGGGATCTGCTTTCTTGAGTTCTTTGTAAATTCTAGAAATTAGTCCTCTATCAGATCTGTAGGATACAAAGATTTCCTCCCATTTAGTGGGCTCTTCCTTAACTCTGTTGACTGCTTCCTTTGCTGTACAAAAGCTTTTTAATTTCATGTAATCCCATTTGTCTATTCTTGGTGATTTCCTGAGCAATTGGAATCTTATTACAGAAATGCTTTCCTGCCTATGTGTTGGAGTATATTTCCTATCTTTTCTTCTAGTAGTTTCAAGGTTTCTGGTTTTATATTGAGTTCTTTTATCCATTTTGAATTTACTCTCATGCATATTGAGAGGTATGGGTCTATTTTCATTTTTCTGCAGGAGGAATTCCAAGTTTCTCAGCACCATTTGTTGAAGGGGCTATCTTTTCTCCCATTTGCATGCTTGGCCCCTTGGTCAATGATCAGGTGGCTATAGTTGTATGGGTGTATCTCTGGATCTTCAATTCTGTTCCACTGGTTTTCAGGCCTACTTTTGTGCCAGTATCAAGCTGCTTTTGCTACTATGGCCCTGTAGTATAAAGTCAGGAATTGTGATCCTGCCTGCACTGATTTTGCAGCCTAAGATTGTTTTGGCTATACATGGTATTTTGTGTTTCCATATAAATTTCTGGATTTTTTTCTATTTCTGCAAAGCCTGTCATTGGAATTTTAATGGGAATTGCATTAAATCTGTAAATTGCTTTTGGTAGAATAGCCATTTTACAATATTGATTCTCCCAATCCATGAGCAGAGGAGGTCATTCCACCTTCTAGTATCCTCTGTGATCTCTTTCTTTAATGTTTTGAAGTTTTCCTTGTAGAGATCTTTGGGGTCTTTGGTTAGATTGATTCCTAAATATTTAAGTTTTTGGTAGGCTATCATGAAAGGGATTGTGGCCTTAATTTCCTTCACTTCCTGCTCACAGTTGGTATAAAGGAAGGCTACTGATTTTTGGGTGTTAATTTTGTATCCTGCTACTTTGGTGAAGGAGTTAATTAGGTCTAAATGTTTTCTGGAGGAATTTTTTGGGTCCTTTAGGTAAAGGATCATTTAATCCATGAATAAGGATAATTTGACCTCTTCTTTGCCTGTTGTTGTTGTTGTTGTTAGGTGCCGTCGAGTCGGTATCCGACTCATAGCGACCCTCCGTACAACAGGGGAAACACTATTGTCAGTGCTTCTCTGCTGTGCATAGGGTTTTCAATGGCAGATTGATTTTTGGGAGGGGGTTGCCAGGTCCTTCTCCCACGCCTACAGCTTCTGGTGTTCCCAGGTAGTCTCCCATCCAGGTACTAACCAGGCCCGACCCTGCTTAGCTTCCGAGATCTGATGGGATCGGATGCCACAGGGCTACCGCTGCAGGTTCTTTGCCTACATGTATCCTTTGGTTTCCTTCTCTAGTCTGATTGCTCTGGCAAGAACTTTGATCACAATATTGAATAAGATAGGAGAGAGTGGACATCCTTGTCTTGTTCCTGATCTTACAGGAAATGGTTCCAGTTTTTCTCCATTTAATATGATATCGGCTGTGGGTCTGTCATAAATGGCCTTTATGATATTGAGATAGTTCCCTATTATGCCTATCTTCTCTAGGGTTTTTATCATGAAAGGATGCTGCACTTTGTCAGAGGCCTTCTCAGCATCAATCAAGATGATCATGTGGTTTCTGTTTGCAAGTCTCTTGATATGCTGAATTACACTGATTGATTTTCACATGTTGAACCAGCCTTGTATCTCTGGAATGAAGCCCACTTGATCAAGATGTATGATCTTTTTTATGTGTTGCCGAATTCAGTTTGCTAGGTTTTTGTGAGAATTTTTGCATCTATGTTCATTAGGGAAATTGGTCTATAGTTGCCTTTAAGCCTGAAAAGTTTCTGTCATCTATCCTATTCCTTATTTTGAAACATTTCTTGAAAACTTTCCTTTTATCATGACTCCTTCTGACTGCTGACTACCTCAAAATTTCAGGATGACTTACTTTTGTAGAATTGGTCATCAGATGTTAACTAGAGAATTTCCAGGACCTAATATGCTATATCACTGGAGTCATATGACACACATACATAGCTATATCATAGGTCATGAAACCATGATGAAGTCCCCAACTTGCCAGGCATAGGACAACTTAGAGAGCACTGTTTGCTAGTCTGCTCATTCTCTAGTGTACCAGAGATGAGGCAGAAGGGTGAGAAGGGAAATTTGAAAAATAAAGGAACTCAATGGGAACGTACAGTACCCATGCTCCTGTGAAGATGGTTTGCTAACAGGTGGGAAAAGGAACAAATCCCAGCAGGGCCATAAGCCAAAAAAATGATTTCTTGGAATCACTTCCTGTCCAGTGTGCTTAGCACCTCTGCAGCACTTGCAACACATCCAGCTAACCAGTACAATCCCTGCACCTGTGGGGACTAGGTGGCAAATGAAACCTAACCCATATACAGGAAAAGTCCAGCCAAATCCTGTTGAGTAAGCACATTTACCTTGATCCCATTAAAATTGTCAACTGCCAGAATTGTGCTCCTCTGGTCTTCATAGCAGAGGAAACAGAATCCTTTGGATTTCCCAGTCTTCTTGTCTCGCACAAGATTAATGTTAACAATCTCCCCATATCTATTTATTTTATAAAAGAATAAAACATTATTGATTTAAAGTGTAAAAACTTTGAGATTGGAAAAAATTCAAATACTAAAGTCTGTACAGGAGGCTCATCGGGAACAAAATGACACAGAAAGGCTGAAAATAAAAAGTTAGACAAGGATATAGTAAGAATATCTAATTAAAAATGAGTGACAGTATTAAAATTTAAATTTAAATTCCAAGGCAAAATAAAAACATTACGCGAGACTAAGAGAGTTATTTTACATTGAGAAAGGTATATTTCATGAAACT
>VMDO01013488.1:0-57995 GCA_007922755.1 Pedetes capensis
GAGGAGGAGGAGGAGGAGGAGGAGGAGGAGGTAGCAGCAGCAGCAGCAGAAGCAGGAGCAGCAATGGCAGCTGGATTTCTCTGTCTTGAGGCTTCAGGACAGTCCACACATGATTTCTGATTCCTGGATCAAGAAAGCTCCTCAAATCCAAACACTCTGCATTCCAGCCATCAGGAAAGAAGAGGATCTCAGTTTAACAACATTTCCACTTATCAAAAATGCACAAATGTTTAGACATATAATCTTAGATCACTTCAAAGAGGCTGAGAGAGATAATTTTTATTCTGAGTAGCCTTATACCCAGCTAAAATTTGGGAGTTCTATTAATAAATAAAGACAGAATGATATTAATGATAAAGTGTCAAACTCACCCACAAAAGTGAAAGCTTCCTGTTAAATCATTCCATAACTGTCCACATGTAGTCTTTATGAAAACACCAGGGTGGAAATTTCTGTTTCCTTAGATGAGTTATATGATTTCTCTGCTAAAAAGGAATCTTGTTATAGCAGTACCCTAGGGAAGGCAGGGAAAGGGATATCTGAAGAGCAATGGAGTACTTGAGATGTAGCCATTAAGAATAAAAACAATATTGTTATAATAATTAAGGTAATAATGCCTCATATTTGCCTAACTTCAGATTTCTAATATTTAACTTATTCTAATTGAACTCCACACTATGTTCCAAGGTAGATTTTAGTAATGACCCAATTTAATAGAAGAGAAAATTGAGAATCAGGGAGGTTAATTGCTTATGTAAATTTTATTACAGAGGAAGTATATCCTAGCCCAGAGCCTGAGCACTGCCTTCAACCCTGATTCTAATGGTTTTTGAGCAATGCAGTGGCAACATAAATGTATAGCTTCCACTTCTTTGTATTTCTTCATTCAACAACACACATTTACTGAGCAGCTATTATATATCAGCCCCAAAGAATACAGAGTACAAAACAGATCTCCTGCATTGAAAGAATTCAGAAGCTAGCAGAAAAAGTGGCACAATGTGTGTGTGTGTGCGTGTGTTTGTGCATGCATACACATATATGTATATATATAACTCAAAATATACATGTACATTTATATAAACCATTATATTTGTGCTGTTGAAAATAGTACACTCAAAATTTAGTGGCAGGGAAGGGAAGTCATTCCAAATTTTCTTTTGTACCTTAGGGATCTATGCCAACAGGATTTGTACGCAGTCCTTTATCACAGACCCTTTGCAAGTGTCCCTTTCTTTCTCAGAACCTTATCTTTCTGTCTTTTCTACCTATCGATGATGCACTTCTCAATGTAAGGGCTTGCAACTTCCCAGCTAAGTAATAATCATTGTTCCTAATTTGTATAGAAAGAAAGAACAAGGTCAATACGGACAGATAGTGTGGATTGAAGCAAATGCCATGCCAAGTGAAAATTGCCAAGTTTTTTTAAATAAGCTACTTGCTAAAACTACAGGAACCTAATAATAAGGACCATATTCACATATTCATTGTAATAGCTAGCATTTTGTGTGCTCCAGCAAAAAGCTATGAGCGTAGTAAATAGTTCTACATACCAGGTACCAGGTTCAGGACTCTCTATGTATTAGGTAATAACAATTATGATTAACCAGAATAATATATAAGATTTATTAGCTACTAAGTATGTACCAAACTCTTTGTTAAATATTATGATGTGTATCTCCTTTAATCTTTATGATAAGCCATATGCTGATGATTCTATTACCGCTTAGAATATGAAATTATTATGATCCAATAATGTGCCTCTGTTCACACATTTAATAAAAATCCTCTTTGTTGGTCACTAGTCTTCAGAGAAATGCAAATAAAAACCATAATGAGATATCATCTCATACCAGTTAGAACTACTGTTATCAAAAAGATAAAAAAAAAAAAAAAAAAAAAAAAAAAAAAAAAAAAAAAAAAAGCTAGGTGTTGTGGCTACTGCTTAAAATCCCAGAGACTGAGAAAGGAGGATAGTAAATTCAAGGCTCGAGGCAACCTGTGCAACTTAGCAAGGCTGTCTCAAAATAAAAAATAAAAAGGGCCTGCGGATGCATCTCACTTGTAGACTGTTTGCTTGTTATATGCAAGGGTCTGGGCTCAATCCTCAGCTCTGAAAAAAACAAACAATTAGTGTTGGCAAAGATTTAGAGAGGAGGGAACTCTCATACACTGGTAGGAAAGTAAAATTAGTACAACTATTACGGAACAAGGGCTGGGATTTAGCTCAGTTGGTAGAGCACTGTGCTGCAGTCTCTGAGGTCCCGAGTTCAATTCCCAGCACCGCAAAAATGGGAGAAGGACCTGGCAATCCACTCCTAAGGCAATCCTGAAACAGTCAGCCATTGAAAACTCTATGAGGGTCGCTATGAGTTGGATACCGACCCGACGGCACCTAACAACAACAACATTATGGAATACACCCATGTGTCATTCAACTTATGCTGTGAGGGCTTGTGTGTTGCTATGATACTGAAAGCTATGCCACCAGCATCTCAGATACTGTCAGGGTCACCCAGGGTAGACAGATTTCAGCTGAGGTTTCAGACTAAGACAAATTAGGGAGAATGACTCAGCAGCCCACTCCAAAAACAACTTGCCATTGAGCTCTATGAATAAGACAATATGACTGTCCAATATAGTTCCTGAAAATGAGCCCCCCAGGCTGGAAAGTATTAAAGAAATAACTAGGTAAGTGTTGTCTCCGCAAAGTAGAGTTGACTTTAATGACAGGAATGGAGTAAAGCCCCTGGAACCTACTTTTGCTGATGTGACATGACTCAAAATGAGAAGAAACATAGTGACTGCAATATTGGGCTCAACATAAAAAGATTGTGTGTATTGGGTGGATTTCGTTCTGTTGTACAGAGGGTCAACATGAGTTCCATCTAACTTGACAGCACCTAACAAGAACATTGTAGAATACAGTATAAAGTTTCCTCAAAAACTAGAAATAAAAATACCATATGATCTAGTAATTCCACTGGAATCAAATTCAATTCTAGAGAAATTGAAACCAATATGTCAAAGAGATATCTGCACTTCCATGTTCATTGCAGCACTATTTGCAATAGCCAAGGTATGGGATGAATATAGTTGTCCATTGATGGATGAATGGATAAATATAATGTATTACATGCTGTAAGGGAATACTATTCATCCTTAAAAAGAATGAAATTCTCCTTTTGCAATGACATAGAAAGAACTGAAGGACATTATGTTAAGTGAAATAAGTCAACACAGATAAATACAGCATCCTCTCACTGGTTTTTGGAAGCTAAAACAATGACCACATAGAAGTAGAGAACAGAGTAGTAATTACCAAATACTGAGAAGAGTATGGGAAATGGGAATGGGAAAAAGACAGTTAACAGGCACAAGGGTGCCCTATTGGATAAGAGTAATAACTTCTAATGTTTCGAAGCACAATAGGATAACTAGGGTTGGCAACAATAAATTGATTGTTTTAAAATAGCTATTACAGAGTGTGGGGTGGCCAAACCCCAGCACGGTGGGGACTGTTGATGCGTGGTAGATGGAATCATAGATAGACTGCTTCAGGATGCCTTTGGTACAGGTTTTAAGAGATAAAGCCCTCAAGCCTGCCCTTCAGGATAGCGCAAGTGTCACAGCTCTTAAGTGTTGTATTCCCCCCTCCAGTGCTTGGTCTAGAAGCTCTTCATCTTTGGTGGTGGGCTGGGGGCCTTCTAGATGTCCCCATTGAAGGCTGGCTTCTTCTCTGCTGCTGGTCTCTGATGAGCTCCATCTTGGTCCGGCCATGGGGTGGCCTCTGTGATGGCAGGCAGTCTTCTCTCTTAATCTAGCAATGGCATGGCCCATCTGCAATGGAGTGGCAGAGCATACCAGCAGCAAGAAACCCCCCAGCAGGCAGCAAGCAGCCAGCAGCACTTAGCATCACCATAAGCAGCCTCACATGCAGAGTGAGCTTTGTTTATATAGTCCTTTGGTAAATGCCTTACCTGCCTCAAGATGGCAATCAGGTGGCGGCATGAGGGGCTGAGCACAACCAACTTAGGAGTGACATTCAAATAATGAGTGAAACCAGATGTCACTCCTTAGCCAATCAAGGGGAGATCCTTGATTACCAAGAGGGGGCAAGATGAGGATTGGATACAGCCAATTAGATAACAAGGAGTCCAAGCAGGCTAGATAGGCCCCTGATCCAATCAGCATCCTCTCTATCCCCTGAGTCTATCCTATAATATTCCATACAAGAGAGGATATTGGACATTTTCAACAGAAAGAAATGATAAATGTCTGAGGTGAGAGATATGCCAATTACTCAGAAACAGATAGATATGACAAATACTCATTGTACTGAAATGTCACACTGTACCCTATAAATATGTAAAATTACTGTGTCTTTTAAAAATAAAAATTTACTTAAAAAAAAGAAAACTCATATTTATTGGATGTTAAAATCTAAGTTCTCAATCATTGCATCCTGCCTGAAAGGCACAATAATTTTAAGACAGGGAAATTATTGATATTATTTATAATTTTTATTCCTTTCACTCTATGCTAGAGCCGCAATAGTGATTTGAGACTGGAAAACTATCTTAAAAGCTGTGTTCATATGGCTTCTCAATGATTTGCTTTCTGTTGTGTTGTTCTATAAAGAATCCACCCATGGACCTGTGACTGTTTCTTACCTTGATATGCAGGGCCAATTTGCTATCATATGTTGGTCTCAGGAGATAGTGAAATAGAAAATAACAACAAAGCATAAGGGCATATTACATTTATTCTCTCTTGTGTATCTTCTTAGGTTAGCCTTCATTTCTGATACTAGTATTGACTTTCATTTCCCATTATTGCCTGAGATTATCCAATTTATGTCTGATTTTTTTCTAATTTTGATTTATGCTGTTCTTTAATATCTAGTATGATTTTCTTAAGGTATTTTAGAGTGTTTTGAAAGAAAATTCCAAGTTTTACTTGTTCTGTGTATATAACCTCCTGGTATAATTTTATTGTTTCTAAGAATATTGTTTTTATTTTTATCTTTTTTGTTCCACTTTTTTCTCATGATAGCTTTTCATGAGCTACAACTTTGCCACCTTTCTGTTCCTCAGTTTTATGTGAAATGAATCTCTACGAATTTTTACAAGGCAGTAAGGTCCAGGGTAGTATATTAACATCACTTTGTTTGTTGTTTTAACCAGTGTGAAAAACATTCCCAGCCTGACGCTGGGAATTTCATGGCTTCTCTCTCCTCCTGCACTGTTATCTGTCCCCTCCTTTTCTCTTCCCCTCCTTTCCCTCTCTTCCCTTCCCTTCCCTTCCCTTCACTTCTCATTTTCCCCTCTCCCTCCCTTCTTCCTTAATTCCATTTTGATACAACTTCTAGATGTTTCTCCTTAGTGTAGAGTTGTCTAGGAAAGGCGCTCTGGCTGGTGGGTTTCCAGAGCTGAAGTCTAGATCCAGCTTCTTAAAGCAGGCATTTCACACTCAGCCTATACCCACCATTGGAGTGGGAAAAAAGCATTCTAATTTTTAACTGCTGCTTACAGATGGCCCCACTATGTTTACCAGTCACCTGTTTTTTGTGCTATCAGACACCCCCTGTTTCCTTTTGCTTCTTCTAGTTAGATGTTGCTTCCTTGTAAATCTTCAGCCCGCTGATGATTTGTCCTCACCTTGATTGTACTTTGGGGTTAGATACTTTGTCATCTGGCTTTGTTGTAAATGTTTCCACATGGGTTTGGGTTTATTTAATAACTCTGTGTCTTTTATATGAGGATTGTTGAGTTCAAAATCTATACTATGGTTGTTAGCTTCTTTAAATTCAGTGAGCATTTCTTTGGATTATCTTTTCTTATTAATTTATGGCTTAATTCCATTTGATTCAAGTGTCTACTCTGTTTGGGGGCTGGGTTTAGCTCAGTTGGTAGAATGCTGCTGTGCTCTCTCTGTGGCCCTGGGTTTGATCCCCAGCACTGCAAAACTGAGAGGAGAACATGGCAGCCCACCTCCAAAAGAATTCTGAGAACAATCAGCCACTGAAATCCCTATGAATAGCTGAGAAGCACTGATAGTAGGGCCTGGCACATCATAGTGTTGGGGAGTGTTTCATTCTGTTGCACATAGGGTCGCTATGAGTCGGAACCAACTCAATGGCACCTGACAACAACAACAACAACAATGATCTGCTTAGTTTAAATTCTTTGTTATTCCTTGAGATTAACTCTGTGGCACATGATATGTATGGTTGATTTTAAGTATGTGTTGCTCAGTTCAGGGATGTGTTTGATCAATTAGGTTAATTGATCTGCATTTTAGTACTTCCTTATGGAATTGTTTTCCTTCTTTTTGAAGACTTCTTTTAGTTATTTCTTAGTGCACCTGTCTTAGAGGTTGACTTTCTGAGTTGTTAGTTTGTTACTGTGTAGGGCACTGTCTACAGAGGCAGTTCACCCCAAGGCCTATCTAGGCCCCTTGGAGGACTGAGGCTTGTTCCCCAGGCAGTCACCTTTGCCCTACATCCGGGAACTCAGGGTCGTCGAGCTCTCCAAGATGGCGCTGGCATCTAATCCTTTGCCTCAGACCCCTCAACACCGACTGGCTGTTTCCAAACCCCTGAACGGCTCCTGATTGGACCATTCAGGAACCACTCCCAATTGGTGGCTTTTACAAACCCAAATTTAAATATCCCCTCTGATTAGCTGAAACCCATATGGGGTGACTGCTCTGATTGGTCCCTGGCTAGCCCCAGAAGAGTATATAAGGGCTGTACATGGAGCAGTCAGGGTCCATTCCATTGACTGGGACAGACAAGGAAACAATAAAGAGCTGTTGGAGAAGAGCACTCAGAGTCGGCGTCTTCATTGGGAAGAAAAGAAGCAAGGAGCCACTGTGGGCAGAAGCCTCTGAGCCTGCCTTTCTCAAGGCTTCTCAGAACAGCTGTGGGCATAAGCCTCCTTTCCGGGCAGTGTAGCTCCTGGGTGCCCGGCTCCCCCTCACCAGAAGACGGGTCTTTGGCTGCTGGTTCCCACTCACGGCCAGAGCAAGTCCAGTGGCAGGACGATGCCCCACATTACTGGATGTACATTTTGAGGCAGTAGGTATTGTCTCCCAGAACTTTCAAGTGTGGGAGAAGGAACTGGCAGCCCACTCCCCAAAAATGATCTACCATTTGAAAACCCTATGAATAGCAGAGAAGCACTGACAGAGTGCTGGACATGTCACAATGTCAGGGAATGTTTCATCTCTTGTACATAGTGTTGCTATGAGTCAGATCCAAGTCCACAGCACCTAGCAACAACAACAATTTTCAATTTACCATTACATTATTACTTGTTCTGCACATTTTCCGTTGAAAAGTCAGCTCTCAATGCTATAGTTTAATCTCTGTTGATAGTGTACTTTTTTCCTTTTTGTAACTTTTGAGATTTTCTTTCATTTTCACTTTTTAGTAATTTCACTCTTTATTTTTAGGGTTTGTGGTTGCCTCTTGAACCTGTGATTTGATGTCTTTCATCTTTGAAATTCAGCCAGTGTATTTACACATATTGCTTCTGAAACATATTATTTATGTTTTTTGGCTGGATCTCCAGTGATAAACACAGAGTGTCTTTTCACTGTGTCTCATTTGTTTCTTAAGCTGTTTTCTTTTTTATTCTCATTTCTAATAATTGTCATATTAATTTTTATTTTTGTTTCAAACATTATTTTCATCTTTTTCCTTATTTATTCAACCTAAAAAAACAACAGATTTAACTTTTAATTATTACTTTCTTTTGCAGTCTCTAACCTCTTGTTTTACCTATATAATAAGATTTGTTAACATAGGTTAAGTTGAATTTTCACTTCTAGATTTCCATTTGATTTATTTTATGGTTTCTAATAATCATATAAATTTCTATATTTTGTTATCTACTTTCTTAAGCATTAATCAATTATTTTTAAAGTCTGGTTTTAGTTATTTCAAACTTGGTATTGGTTGTGAATCTTCCACTATTGCCTTTTTTTCCTTCTCATTTATAGTTTTTGTTTTTATCTAGTTGTATACCTGGTATTTTCATATTAAATATCAAACACTATGCATATAAAAGAGCAAGGACTTTGAGAAGTATTATTTTCTTCCAGAGAAAATTTAATTTCATTTCTGAACCTCTTGATAAAGTAAGGAGGAACACGTTACTACAGTACAGAGAGACTGGGAGTATTTTGAAGCTGATTTTCCATTATGTAAAGGTCTGCATTAATAGGATGTAATCTTTCAGGGGTCTTTACTGAAAATCCAGAGTTTACTAAGTGCTTTTCTCTTTACTGAAAATTGAACTTCATTTTTTTGTCTTCCAAGCCTCATGAGATAGTTGACTTCATTTCTGTTTTAATTTTCTTCTTTAGTGTCTTTGTTGTTACTCTGTACTTGAATTTTGTCCTCAAGCACCCTAGGAATTGGCAAATGCATTTGTACAAAACATTGTAGAAAGTTCAACTCACTTCTGAACACAAACTGTTCTCCATTGTACATAGGAATGCTGAGAGCTCTGGGATGCCTTTGTGTGTGTGTTCTTTTGGGCCAGCATAATTAGAAATTGAGGGATGCCTTAAAGACACATCTTTATAAGACTTTGACCCTTCCAGTGCTGGCTTTTTTGGTTGTAAATGACTTCCGTAAATGTCTCAATTTAGTCAGAACATCCTTTTGTAGTTGTGGGTTTTTTTTTTTACAAGAATCACAATCATATTTTGACAAATCCCCCAGCATTTATAGATGTGATCTGACAAGATGATAGCAAAAATTCCCCTTTCTTCTGCTTTGTAATGATAAACTTCTGAGCTTATGTAGTTAACGTTTGCTTCCAAGTAAGTTACATGTGAGCAGGGAACATCTTTTTATATTTGTAACTCTAACAAGTGCTTCGCATACCCTGGCACTCAGTAAATATTTGATGATGGGTATTGAATGGAATACATCTATTATTGTCTGAGTTTCACTGTTGCTCATTAAGAGCACTTTGAGCAATCATTATACACCCAGCAGTAACTTATGCAATTTGCAGGTACAAAGAAATGTAAGCTATAGTTTTTACCCCAAATAATTATCTCTAAATCAGTGACTTTCATAATCAAAGATATTATTAAGGGTCCCATGTCTCCCCAAATCATTAAGCATTTGAAATCACACAGATTAAATAGACACTGGAATTTTCTAGTCTAGATATAAGTAGATTTTGACTCATAAGACAATAACAATAGTTTGGCAGTGTGTTCCTACACAACTGTAGGCTGAAATGTTTTTTGACTGCATTTGGTGCCAGAATAAAGAGTTCTAAGATTGATTGTTCCCTGTCATATGTGTGGGTCATGAGAATGCCATATATTAGGACTCTGATGAAATCTATTTATATCACATAAAGATGAGATTATTAAGCTTTTAAGAAATAAAATTTAAAGACAAGCTCTGAGTTTGGGGAAAGATTAGAATTTATATTTGTTTCTGCTACAGATAAAATAAAACTTACAGACAACATGGATTCACATTCCTGAATTTCTGTTTGTATACCTAACATTTCGTGAATTTTTTCCACATCTCTGGCAAAATGTTTAGAGTTTTACGTGTATTGACTTGCTGTTTCTTCACAGTTTTGTCAGTAATTCAAAACTCATTTCATGATTTTGGGAAATTGTCTTAAGGCTCTAAGCCTTATTTCTTTACCCATATGGCTATTTCATAGGACTAACTCAAGGCTTGTATGACATAATGTTTATGAACATGATATATAATCTAAAAATGTAGTATGTTATTATTACTTCCAGCCAACCATACCATTATGGCTATTGAGTGTGGAGATAAACTAATCCACAAAAGGTATGACAAGGGGCTGAGTTGTGCAGTATAGACTATAAGTGTTGTGCCAAAGGAAATTAACAAGAGCTGAGATGTTGAAGTTAAGAAATAGACTCATGGAGAGCAATGACTTTGGTCATAAGTGAAAACATGAGAAGGAAGAAAATATGAAGATTCTGAAATGAGAACAAGAATAATACTTCCTGAAATACCAAGAAGACTTACTTGGGTAAGATGTATACTTCTTTAAAAAATAAAACATGTGAGTATAATAGAATATAATGAATATTTGTTTACACTTGAGGTATGTGTTTACACTCAAGTGATTTTAATCACTGTTTTTCTCTTAAGTGTGACCATTATTTCTCTGTATGATTTAGCTATCCTGTTTGATTATGAGTATTTTGATAACAATAGTGAGTCCTTATTATTGCTACATACCTTTATATATGGGCTGGGGTTTAGCTCAGTTGGTCGAGTGCTTGCTCTCTGAGCTCTGAGGCCCTGGATTTGGTCACCAGCACCACAAAAATGGGTGGAAGAGCTGGCAGTTTATTCCCAAAACAATCCTGAAACAATCAGCCATCAAAAACCCTATGAATAGCAGAAGAACACTGACATAGTATAGGGTATGTCACAGAATCAGTGAGTGTTCCATTCTGCTGTATACAGGGTCCCTATGAGTCAGCACTGACTTGACAGTACCTAAACTTTATTTACAGTAGAATAGTATAGTAATTGGAGTGAGAAGTATGATTCGAAATCCTTGCTTCATTCAATTTTTATGAGACTGTAAGTTTTATCATCTGTGAAATGAGAAGGATGAAGTTTGAAAGACCCAAATCACATGGTTTTGTGTGGATTGAATGAAGCTATATAAGGTACACTATTGACAGAGGCATGGTAGTCAATTGTCCATTATGGACACCATTATAACAATCATCATCATCACTATTGTTGTTGTTAGGTGCCATCGAGTCACTTTATGATGGTAATCTTCAATGTTATTTTGCAAAGTGGACCAGTGAATGTTTGATGAATGACAAAATGATGGAACAAATGGGTAAATAAATCAGACAGGATAAACTAGAAACAATCTACAATTATAGATTATACAAGGCCTTAAAATTTTCATCTTCAATAAGCAGTTGAGGATAAATGTGAGTTAATAATTCTTAATCTTGAAGTCTTGCATGTACATGTAAATATTCTGATAGTGAAATGTAAATTTTCTTTGCATGGAGCCCAAGAAAGGCCAGAGGCCATGGGGGAGATTGGGAGAAAGAAAACATCAATAACAACAACAAAAAGCCCAAAACCCATTAAAAAATGCAAGAAAAACCTTCTTCTTTTAAAAGAAACCCTTAAGTACTTTGACTTTGAAAGAAAAGTCAATATTTCAGTGAGTTGGAGACAATAGATGACCTTCCAGCCAAGAGAACAGGGAATCCAACACCTTTCTTAATGAAGTTGGCTATCAAGGACCCCACAACCAAAGAGTGTCCCTACTCAGACCACCCTCGTCTGTACTCAAATGAGACATGTGATTCCGGACATAAATTTTGCTGCTGAAGTTAAGGATGTTATTTCCCAGAGGAAATTATATCAGCCCATTTAAGGATAGTTTAAAGCTCATGAATTTACTGCCCTTTTGGGAAATTTGTGCAAGTTAAAAAGTTCTTAAGGAAGAAGAATCACGTTTGTCTCAAAATAACAATTCTTTGCTTCCTCTTTATAGTTTCTGATGTTGCAGTCACTTATGCTCCAGAATAACGACATCAACAGGGGAAAGATGATGTGGGAAAAACGTGTAAAGTTCAGAAGAGCATCCTGTTTTGTAGCTCTGGCACTGTTACACAGGGTGTTCTCATGATGCGTGAACAGGAAAACCCATACAGCCAGCTGCTTGCGTGTGTGCAGGAAAAGAAGAAAGTTTTAAGAATGCTTTGTTTGTATAGTGTTGTTTGCTCATGACCAAAACAAACACAAAACCCTAAATTACAAATATTATCAAGACCTTGGTATCGTTTATGAATTGATTTGCATAAATGAAGTTGTTTATTGAATGCATCTATGAATATTTGGATTTATATGTGTGTTTTCATTAACTTTGTAAGAAAAGAAATCTAATAAAAAATGTGTTGTCATGTATGATATAGACAAAAAAGTGTACCAAATATGGAGACCACTGGGCTGGAGGGAGAGTGGAGAAAATGAATTAGTCTCCAGTTTTCTTTCTTCTGATCTTTAAACTTACTTTTATCACTTTCGCTTAAGAATTTTGAATTTTCAGAAGCAAAGATTCCTTTGCTCAGGGTAACAGTAAGGTGAAGGGATATTTATGCCTCTGGTCATCGTCATTTATATGGGTGCTATATCTGGTTATAAGAATGACTAGGAATTGGTAAAAGCATTTGGTGATAAAAGCCTTGAGACACAGTTGAGTCTTAATCCTGGAAAATATTTTTAAATATCATCTAGGAGGAAGGTCAACTATCTGCGAAAATCAAAGGACAAGAAAAATCAGGTGGTTTACACTCCTATTTTAAAAAGTATCCCCATTTTTATTGGTTATTTTAATTATACCTATTGGTGGATACAGAGTGATAATTCAATTGATATATCCCTTATGCAACTATCAAATCCGGGTTGTTTACACTTCCATCTCCTTAAACATTTTACAGAACAAAATAAATAAATAAGGGAAAAAATGAATTAGAATGGAACAACAGCCATATGCAACTATGGGTCATACCATGATTTTGCTATGCATTTTTATAGAGTTGTATACTATGTTTTGCATTTTTCTGTCCTTTACTCCTCTATGTTGTCCCTACTTTCCATCCGCCCCCCCATCCCCATCAACCACTCCCTCCCACTAGTCCCCTCTCCCCTCAAATTGGGTCCACCTGTATTTTCCAATCTTATGTAAATATGATGTGTGTGTGTGTGTGTGTGTGTGTGTGTGTGTGTGTGTGTGTGCAATTTTTTTCTTTAAGGTAGATTTAACTGATGCATGTGAGAGAGAACAGGTAGAATTTATTGTTTTGAGTCTGGGTTATTTTACTTGGAAAGGGCATCCCCATTTTTAAGAAGCAGGTCAGATAATAACAATGCAAGTGGTAGGTTATAAGACCAAGCTTTGGAGAAAACTCATTTAGTGGAGAATACAATCAATATTTCAATAATAAACATCTACTGTGTACCAGATATTGAAAGATGCTTTACCTTATTATATTATCATCATTCTTCATAATAATTTTATGAATAGGTGTTATTCTGGTTTTTTTGGGATAATACATGGAAGCCAAGATGTTCTACAACTGGTAAGTGGTAGATCAGTTTCAAATCCATGTTCTATTTCTTTCCCTTCACCAAAACCTTTCCTTTTGCTCAAATATCTTTCAATTCTGATCATCAGGGAATTATTCTTCCTTGGAACAAAAGTACAATGTTTTCTCTTTGGCTTGTAAATTCATTTTTGGGTTGGATGATGTCTGGACATCAGCTTGTAATAAGTTGTCACTCAATTAAAAGTATGGAGAAAAATGTCTTCTGGACCCAGCTTGGCTCAGAAGTACCTTTAAGCAACAGTAGTGGGCCTCTCTAATTGAGCTTTTAAAGAATATTCTGCGTCTCTTTTTTTAGTTTGAAAATGAAATATTTCTCACAAAAGAAAATTTGGAAGAGCACTTTTAATGAGACTAGTGGTAAATGATTTTTTGAACCAATCCTATTATTTTTTGTGGTTCCATTATCTTTAGAAAGTTGAAAATTGATATATTTTTCTTTTATTTTATATTGAATTTCCATTCTTTCTTATACCCCAATGCTAAAATTAGACTTAGGGCATCATAATTATGGTATAATCACAATGATCATTTTTTTGCTATTGAAAATTAGTAACAACTTTGATTTTCCCCAAAATTTTAGCAGATACTCTCCTTCTATACCTCAGTAAATTAATGGCCAAGGATGTAGAAATGTACAAGCCACTTTCCTGAGCTTTCAGGGGGTGTGATGAATTCACAGTTTCACTGAAGTTGTTTCTAAGAATTATCATTTTTATTGATCATCTTATAGCAGAGGACTTAAGTATTCCTTAATTACACCACAAACTGTTGTATTTTCACTGTTCAGATAGGAATTTGTTATGCTCATACACCTGTGGAAGCAGCAGTCAAGAAATCAAAAGACCCATTGCTCTAGGAAAAGCTGTGGCAAAAGATCTCTTTAGAGTATTGAAAAGCAAAGATGTCACATTGAAGACGAAGGTGCATCTGACTCATGCCATGGTATTTTCAGTGGCATCATATGGTTGTGAAAGCTGGACATTGAACAAGAGAGACAGAAAAAGAATTGATGCTTTTGAATTATGGTACTGGAGATGTCTATTGAATATACCATGGACTGCCAAAAGAACCAACAAATCTGTCCTAGAAGAAGTGCAACCAGAGTGCTCCTTGGAAGCAAGAATGGCCAAACTGCGTCTTACATATTTCGGACATATAGTCAGGAGAGACCAATCCCTGGAGAAGGACATCATGTTTGGGAGAGTGGCAGGTCAACGCAAAAGAGGAAAACCCTCCACCAGATGGATTGACACAGTGTCTGCAACAATGGGCTTAAACATAAATAAGATTGTTTGCCTGGCACAGAATCTGCAAGTGTTTTGATCTGCTGTACATAGGGTCGCTATGAGTCGGACTCGACTCCACGGCACCTAACAACAACAACAACAACAATAACCAAAAAAGTTCATTTTACAGCTGGGCACATGCCTGTAATCCCAGCGGCTTGGGAGGCAGAGACAGAAGGATGGCAAGTTCAAGACCAGAGGCAGTCTGCATAATTTAGCAAGATCCTGTTTCAAAAAAGTAAAAAAAAAAAAAAAAAAAAAAAAAAAAAAAAAAAAAAAAAAAAAAAAAAAAAAAAAAAAAAAAAAAAAAAAAAAAAAAAAAAAAAAAAAAAAAAAAAAAAAAAAAAAAAAAAAAAAAAAAAAAAAAAAAAAAAAAAAAAAAAAAAAAAAAAAAGGGCTGGAGGTGTAGCTCGGTGATACAGCACTTGCAAAGTATGCAAATGCAAGGCCCTGGGTTCAACCCCCAGTAGCATAAAATAAATAAATAAATAAATAATTTCATTTTACAAAAAATTCACAGAAACCCAGAGAAGAGATAAGACATTTTTAAGGTCACTAAACAAGCCAGAGTCAGAGTCAAAATGAGATAGTTTTATTCTCAAATTATTTTTATTGTGTCACACTGACTTAATCAGATTTAAGTCTTATGAGCTAAGCCCAGAATCTCAATTCTAGTGGGCCTTCATTCTCTTGTTTGTATGCAATAGAACATCAGAAAAAAATAGTGGAAAGAAAGTGAAGCTCACGGGTCTTGGTAAAGCAAAGCAAAGATGCTTAGAATCTTTGTAGAGCCTTGGGAGATAGGGTGCTGTTGCTTATGTAGAATCAAGAGTGCTACTACTTTCTTCTCTTGAAGGTTCTTGGCTAAAGGCTGAGAGAAGCAAGTCTTTAGCAACCACTCACTCATATAATATTCACTGACAATCTTCTGTGCCAATCCCTGAAGATACAAGGTAGCAGGTGCCATTTCCCCTCCACCATCACTACCCAAGGAAAAGAATTCCCATTCTAGTGGTAGTTAGGGATATATCTAAGTTGGTAATGGAATTTGCTTTGAACATTTTCTCTAATTTTATTCTGAGATAACTGTTTCTGTCTCTGGTGCTTCTCATTTCTTTTCACAAAAATTTAAATTTATTTAATTTGCTTTTTAATTTTTATTTATTTATTCATTTATTTTTGCGGTACTTGGGGTTGAACCCAGGACCTCGTGCTGAATGCTTTGCAAGTGGCAAGTGCTGGACCACTGAGCTGTGCCCCCAGCCCTCTTTTTAACTTTTTGAGACAGAGTCTCCCTAAGTTATGCAGACTGCCTCTGGTCTCGAACTTGCGATCCTTCCGCCTCCACCTCTGGAGCCCCTGGGATTACAGGCGTGTGACACCGCACCCTGCTAAAATTTTAATTTATATTTTAATTGAATGTATACCATGTCCTCTGATCAATAAAGAGAAGAATCGGGCATGGTTCCTATCTTCAAAAATGGTCAGTCAAGTAAGTAAATAGGTATTTAAGCAAAATTCAGGTTAGAGAGTGGATATGCATCTGGAGCACTAATGTATTAAGTGCTTAGGATGAAAGTGGCATTTATATTTATGCTTAAAGAACTGGTAGAATTTGCAAGTGAGAACCAGGACTCTGCTTAGAGGACTGAAGCTTGCAGTTTTACACGGTGATCAAATATGAGGAGGCCAGTGGTAAAAACATTTCAGTCTGGAAAGATATATTGGAACTGTATATGGAAACCCATGAATGACAAGCTAGATATTTCTAAAGGAAATCACATATAAGTGAAAACAATGCCATTTATTAAAATAACGTTTTAAGGTGACACAAAAAGCACAAGTATCAGTTGAAGAGTCAGTCTAATTATTGATTGTATTTGATTTCTCTGAGAGCTACCCACTAAAGATTACATAGCAATTTCTCCTCACTGTGGTCATGAGTGTGTGTGTGTGTGTGTGTGTGTGTGTGTGTGCGTGTGTGTGTGTGTGTGTGTGTGTGAGAGAGAGAGAGAGAGAGAGAGAGAAAGAGAGAGAGAGAGAGGAAGAGGGAAAAGCTGAGACAGAGGGACAGAAAAAGATGAGGAAGCAGTGATCAACTATCTGGGTATGTTTTTGTGGGTTAACCATGAAGAAGGAGCAACAGGAATATGGGTTCAGCTTTCTTGTTGAGCAGCTTTATGTGTGGAACATAGCTTTTCAAGAGATTGATGGACAGTGCTGAGGGATGGAGAGTCTTCATCCTGGATATTGCTATGTCCAATCTCAAATCCTACAATAACTAAGAAAAGGTTAGTGTAGTTTCACTTACATTAAGAGTGAGGGGGTACTGAGAAGAGATGAAGAAAGGGTGTGTTTCATATTAAGCAGCTGCTGTCTCATTAATGATATTCCCAAGGGGTGGGCACAATGTAGACCCCACTGTTAATTGCTAATTAGTCCATGGATAATTATGTATGTTGCCATTTATATTTTAGCACTGATTTGAAACTATGAGTGACCTCTCAATCATTTCAGCTATTCAACTTCTCTATTAAGTCTCTGCCATACATGTAATATATTTCCAGGTCGTATATGAAAGAGGTACTCCTTGGTTAGTAGTAAGAAAATAACTCTTAAAGAAAATAATGACAGCTGACAGGAGGACACATAGAATCATTAGCTTCTAACCCACATAGGAAAAATAAAATTTCAAGGAGACTTAAATAGTATATCCCAAGTTATATTAAACTCACTTGAGCTTTAACACTCATCCTCAAATTATTATACCAAACTATATTTATCAAAGATAGAGTTGCTATTTCAAATCTATATCCTAATGAGATAATATATAATATTTCTGGTTTATCTGTGGTACATGCCTTTGAAAAATACTGGGCAAAACAAGAGGCAAATAATATTTGTTCAAAATAAATTCCAAATCTAAAACTGATAAATCTTAGAGGAATCTTAGAGATTACCCAACTGCATTTACAAATTTGATTAAATTCATTTAAGATTACCAACATATGTATATTTATCCTCTATTGTGTTTCAGGGACCTGTTAGATGACTTAAAAAATGTAGTCCTGTCATTTTTAAACTCGAGCTCTTTCACCATCTATGAACAACCTAAGTAATAAAATTCCAGTCTCATGATGATGTCATTATGAGGATGAAATGAGATAATATACTGTGAAAAGGAAAGGGAGGAAAGTGCTTTACATATGCCAGCTCACATTATCATTAAAACAACATAGATACCCCTGCTCCAAGAAATGGAACTTGTAAATCACATGGAATGGTCAAAATCATGCTCAAAGCAAACAAACGATCCATTTCATAATCATGTAACTATATGAGGGCAACAATACAGCACACACAGTCAGAACTTGTTTTAATAAAGGAAGCTTAACATTGTAACTTAGGGCAAGGAGGGACCAAAGTTTCTTTTTGTATAATAAGGTCAGGGTTATTCACTCATCTGAAACAGGATCAGAATGACAACAATATGGATAGTTTAGTAATTCTGAGATAGAGACTTGAAAAACTGTCTATCTTAATGGGGATTTTTTTTTTTTTTTACTGGATTGCAGATGTAAGACCAACACTTGTCCTAATCTCTTTCCTTCTAGGGCCAGAGGTCCTATTACCAGAGGCAATAGTCATTTCGCTAAACAGGAATTGCTCATGAAGGTGGATCATTCTGCCAAATAGAAGACATCTAGAGTCTATGAAGCCTGAAAGTTGATTGTTTGGATGGAAGGAACAATGATATCCTGTAAAACAGGAAAAGGTATTTAGTGAAAATGATGGAAATAAGTAATAGAGAATGGCAGAGCAAAAGAAAAGAAAATTTTTTTCTACAGACTATAAAGAGCATCTAAGGATAAAGAGAATGGACTGGGATTTAGCTCAGTTGGTAGAGTGCTGCGCTGCAGTCTCCGAGGTCCTGAGTTCAATTCCCAGCACCACAAAAATAGGAGAAGGGCCTGGCAATCCACTCCCAAGGCAATCCCAAAACAGCCATTGAAAACCCTATGAGGATTGCTATGAGTCGGTTACTGACTCGACAGCACCTAACAACAACAAGGATAAAGAGAAGCCTTGCTTTTGTGGTCAAGAGGGTAGACCAGAGCTGGGTATGGTGAAACCTGCTTGTCATCCCAGCACTTGGGAAGCTGAGGCAGGAGATTTGGGAAGTTCAAGGCTGGTCTGGAGTATAGAGTGAGACATTGTCTCAAGAAAACATTAAGAGATAAGATAGATAAGATGAGATAGAACAAAGCAAAACAAACAAACTAGCAAAATGAAGTAGATCAGAGAATTATGTTCTCTTATTTCTCCTCATTTCTACAATCACAAACAAACAGTCCTCACACATACATACAAATTGAATCATGCATATTTCTATAGCTTTAAAGAAATTATCTGAGTTCTTTAGAAAAAATATATTGGACTCAATTCCAAGTTCATGGATGTATTGGTAGGCTCCATAACAAAAATCATGTGGTCTCCCTCCTCTAAGACTCTTGATGGTTCCCCCATAGTTGACTCCCAGTAGACTAGGGCTATCAACCACCAGAACATAGGCCCACTGATGTAAATCAAGATCCTCTGATTCTCTCCTCAGAAGGAGGCAGGAGAGAGACCCAGAGAGATGAAAAAGAAAAAAGTAGATGACTTCATGAATTAAGAAACCTTGGTTTCAAAATAAACCTGGATAAATCATTTCATGGGAGACACAGCAGTAGAGTAGCATTTGTCAAATAGTTCTTACATTTTAGATGTTTTAAACCATGCTATGTCTATACACAGATGAAGAAATTGAGTCTCCATAAAGTTATACCAATCTTGTAACTCAAATGATGCTGAGTGCAAGCTCTGAGATTCTGACTTGTGCCCACATAATTCCAAAACTCTTTTCAGAGACTATACTATATTGAATTAATGGTAACTATTATCATTTATTGCCTGCTTGTTTTTGCTGCTGTTGTTGTTGTTAGGTACCTCCGAGTTGGTATCTGACTCACAGTGACCCTATATACAACACTATTGTCAATTCCTCTTTGTTATTCATAGAGTAGGAGTGGGTTGCCAGGTCCTTCTCCCAAGCCTAGGGTATCTGGCGTTCCCAGCCGGTCTCCCATACGAGTACTAACCAGGTCTGACACTGCTTAGCTTCAGAGATCTGATGGGATTCGGATACCACAGTGCTACAGCTCCAGGCTTTTGTTGTTGTTAGGTGCTCTCAAGTCACTTCTGACTCATAGCATCCCTTATAGAGTTCTCAATGGCTGATTGTTTTGGGATTGCCTAGGGAGTGGATTGCCACATCTTCTCATTTTTGTGGTGCTAAGAATCAAACTCAGGACCTCAAAGACTGCAGAGCGGCACTCTACCAACTGAGCTAAGTTCCAGCACCACTGCCTACTTAGTATATGCTTATTTATATATTATACAATTAGTTCTCACAAAAGACAAATTTAGTGAATACTATTATGCTCATTTTATAAATAAGTAAACAGGGAGATAAAGGTGGTAATAAAATTCACACAGCTGAAAAGTAGACATGGGTTAAAACTCATGTGGATCCAAATTAAAGCTCATGTCCCTTCCATTCAAAATAGTTTACTACCCTTTGGAATTCAATTAATTGTCTTCCTTTCAATGTGAAACCTTTAGGTTCTCTGCCAGACCAGAGTGGCACGATTCATTATGTTTCTTCTGGTTTTGGTACCATAACTTCCTGTGCTTATTCTTCCTAGAATCCTTACATAGTATATGGAGGTTGCCTGATTCTACATGTGTATCTCTAATCAGAATATGCGGTGGGGTTTGTCTTGTGGGGATAAACTTTGAATCATTGTCCATTTCTAGGAATAGCAGGTTGCCTATAAAAAGTGTAGAAATTCAGGAAATTTAATGAAAACCTATTCTGACAAAAGATCTTCTACAGGCAAATCCTGAGGTGAGAGCTAAGCTAGTGTCAAGGTCCTCAGCTAACCCTGAGGCTTTGAAACTGCCAGGGGCAACTATGTGGGACACAGACAAAGGTACTGGACTCTAACTGCAGCTCTCAGACATTAGGTAACTGCTGTGTCTCCAGAGCTTTTTCATTTCTGTCAGAAGAGGCATTTAAAATGGGTTTCTAGGAACAATCACTGACAAATGATCACTCCTGTCTCTTCCCAATAGAGTTGGAAAGCAGTGGATAGCCTGCAACAGTGGATAGCCTGGCCAGCAGCAAGTGCTCAGGACAGTCTGACCCAGAGAGCAAGTCACAGATACTCCTTCCTTGAATAGCCACCCTTAAGACTCCTTTTGATGGTCAAGGATCACAACTGTCGAATGATAATGCCAGAGTGTTTCTGTTTTTCTGTCATCACAGACAAAATGGGAAGAAAGAAAAGTAAATGGCTCCACATTCTTTGAAAAATGGCTTGATATCAGACAATGTACCTGACATATTGAATAGGATGATTCATTTGATTCTACAACAGCTTTGTGGTAAATTATGAAAGTTGTACCTGGTGTCTGTACCTAGCGACTGCTAAAAACATGTTTGGTGGATAAATGAATGGCAAACCTGCAAGTCAGCAATGGCCAGCAGGTATCTTCACCTGCATTGGTTCAGATTATTAGTGACAGATTGGAATATGGTAAGGCTGGGTTCATTGAAAATGTACTTATTGTTTTAGAATTTCTTCATTTTGCTGGGAAAGAGAACAATCATAGCACATATAATAACCTTTTTAAATCCCTTATTAAAGACTCATTATACTTTGAGTTTTACCTACGATAACTTATAGAACACTAGCTATAAAAAGCAACTTTTTAAAAGTTAAAAATATTAGGAAATGATAAATAACATGTATAAGGTTTTCAATACCATGATTCCTGACGTATGGTCTTTACTTTTCTTAAGGTAGTGAATAGCGAATATATACTTTAGCTGTGCATAATTTATGAATGTAATTTTACATTAAGTTTAACATTTGGCAGTCAAGTAGTTAATATCTGAGAAATAATTTCCTCCCAGTGGGATTATAGTCTTTTATTTTGGGAAGAACTTACTGACAGCTATTGTACACAATAATATCATTCTCTCCCTTTAAACGGAATCTTTAGCAAAACCCATATCACATTTTCCTTCAAGAAAAGTCCCCTGACAACCATGAAAATAAGATGAAATTGAAGCAGTCACAGTCTTTCATCTCAACTGAGCAATTTGTAACTTGAAGATGTCCATTCAGAGGTATCCTTAGATCTGAAAGATTTGAGGCATGTCTTCACAGTCCTCAGGTAAAACAGATTGGGAAATGGTGATACAGGCTGAATACAAGTGGTGCAAACTAGGGACAACGCAAGCAGGTAGATTCTGGATGTATTTTGAAGGTATGGCCAATAGATTTTACTGCTTGGTTACATGTATATTAAGAGAGAAAAATTCAAACTGTGGCCTGAACAATTAAATAAATAATGAATAAAACTTAAGAAAACAGAGAGGAGGTAAGACCAATTTGAAACACTTAAGAATCAGATTTTCTTCTACCAAAGACCAGATTTCACCAAGAAAAAAGTACTGGGAAGGGTTAGAAAGTTACCAAGGTTAATTAATGAGGAAATTCCATCTAAAGATGTGCTGTTTTCCTAATGCTATTTAAAATGCCCAATACAAGAATATTATTTTTCCCAGTATAATGCTTTTAAGGAAAGTATTTCCATATAAAATGGACATTTTATAAGAGGAGCACTGTCATAATTGTTACTGAAACCTGGAGAAAAAGCAGGATAGCTTAGAAAAGATCTGACACTCTGCAAATGACAAAAATAGGAAGAAAAAGTGCAAAGACAGATCTGTTCATAAGAGAATGTCTTTCAAATGCTCAATTACCAAAGAAATTCTTATTGTTTTAACAATCCTAATTTTCTCTTATCTGCAGTCATAGCACCCTAATATCCGATCTGGTTTCATCACCAAAGCTAAGCATAGTCAGCCTGATTAGTCCTTGGATGGGAGACTGCCTGGGAATATTAGGTGCTGTGGGCAAGAGAGAAGGACCTGGAAACCCACTTTTGAAACAATCTGCCATTAAAAGCTCTATGAATAGCAGAGAAGCACTGACAATTGTGCCAAGCATGGCACAGTGTCTGGGAGTGTTTTGTTATATTGTGCATAGGGTCATTATGAGTCAGACCCAACTCAAGGACACATAACAACAGCAATAATATTCTCTTACTGGCTTACTTGACTGCTTCTACTAAAATTAAATATTTCCATCAAAAATTTCATCCACTTAAGAGTTTCAAAAATCAGATATTTCAATCCAAGAAAGAATCTATGGAGAAATGAGACCTTCACAACTACAAAGACTTTGTATTCCAGCTAATTGTACTTTGAAAAAGGAATGGAGAGGCCAGGTTCACCAGAGGGAAACCAACAACTTTGAAAGTCAAGGACCAACATGAAACTGACCCTGGAGGAGATAGAGATAATTCAAGGAGAAATAGAGATTAAAAACATATAAATAGAGATTATAATAATATAAAAGAATAATAATAAAATGATCAGAATAAAGAAATGTATGATAATAATGTGTTCATAAAATAGTGGAGGAAATTATTTCTTAGATATTAACTATTTGATTGTAAATGTTAAACTAAATTTAAAATTAGATTGATAAAATATGCATGGCTAAAAATATGTGAGCAAAAATAGAGCCAAACTGAAGGAAGTGTATGGTAAAGTAGGACAAAAACTCAAAAAAATATAAAATAGAAGAAAAAAGTTAAAAGTCATAGGGGATATATCTAAGACAGTCAAAATCTTTCTAAATAAAGTTTTAAAAGAAAAATAAATTGATGCAATGGAGAGATAAAAAATCAACAAACTTTGAGAATATTTTCCTAAGTTGAATCAAAGATTTATTTTTGATAGGGACTTGCAAACAGAGCCAAAAAATGTTAAATGATAATGAAGAGTTACTAAAGTACAATCTGCAATTTTTTTGTTCACAAGTGAATGTTGATGTTGTTTTGCACTCTGTTAAGGACCATAAAATGAGAAATGCAAAATTCACAAAGAAATTGAAGTTAAGAATGTCTTAAAATCATTTTTCCAAAAAAAAAAAAAAAGAAAGAAAGAAAAAATAAACAGAATACATGAAATTACACACATGTGGATTTTCTTCTGAAATAGGTGGAAGCATAGTGCCAAAATTGGTTGGGATTTTTTTTTTTCAATTTAGTTTAAATTCTCAAACCATGAATTCAAATGCCTTTTATCAATGAACTTGCATTATGATGATACTAAGATTTTCTTTTTCACTCATATATCAGTGAGATTTTGTTGTGTTTTTTGGCACTAATAAATATTATGTTCTGGGAACATAATTTACTGGTGATAATTGCTTTAGGGGGCTGGAGATTAGCTTGTTTCCCAAAGTTCCCGTGTGTGGGCCAGCGAACATCTGTATGTACTGATGCAAAAGGTTATCTACAACATTTGCTTAGTAAAAATATTTATGTGTTATTTATTCTTTTTCTGTTGCTGGAAGTTGCCATTGATTAACTCTTTAGGCTCTGTAAAAATGAGGGAACTTACATTTCCAAGAAAATGGACTGAGCATACTTTTGATTATTACTTGTGCTGAGAACACTAAAATCCTATACATTATAAACAAAGTAAACATAAGAAGATTCTGAATGGACAAGGCAGACCTGCTAGAAATGGTGGATCCTCAGGAAAAATAAGGTGATAAATTTCCTCAGTTTTCTTTTTGCCTCATGTATGTTGTTGTTAGGTGCCATCGAGTCAGTGTCGGACTCATAGCAACCCTACATACAATAGATGAAACAGTATTTTTAGTGCTTCTCTGCTATTCATAGGGTTTTCAATGGCTGAATGGTTTCTGGGAGTGGGTTGGGGGGTCCTTCTCCCAACAATGGTTAGATACCATAAAGTGGGTGACAATGCCTTAACCCTACGCATGTTGTCAGGCCCAAGGGCCTCTTCCACCCTTCTCTTCTTTCCTACAACATTGCCTCATGTATATCACATCCGAAACTAAAGAAGTCATCCTACTAGAAACACCAATGAACACATTAAAAACAAAACAAAACAAGAAAACAAAAACAGACTCCTCAGAAACCTCTCTCTAGTCAAAGGAGAAGGAAAATGACAGTTTCACAAGACAGAAAACATTTAGAGAATACCCATTCTAATCAAGTCAAATGCTACAGAAAACTTGGGCCTACTTGAACTCATGTAGTGAAAGCTGAGTAGTGAAAAAGGCTTAGCAAAAGCTAAATAGTGAACCTCATGGGGATGTAGCAAAATATTCCAGTAATATTTCTGGGTGATGTCTGAAAGGATCAAGTAGGGACCCTTAATTCTCTGTCAGGTCATCTAATAACTTCTCCGCACTGCCAGTGAAGACTCATCTGGGAGCTGAGAATCATACTATAGTTCAGCAGTAACAAGAAGTCTTTGTGGGGTGAACAAGGGAAAAACCTGGGCTTATGCCTTCATTTGATAGTAATGAGGAAATGTCTCTCTATCCCTTGCCAAGTAACATCAGAAAAACTCATTGACAAAAGAAGATTTAATTAAAGGATCCAGAGTCACATGACATCATGCCACAATGCCAAGGTTTTAATTAAAAATCAAGTATCACACCCAGAATTAGAAGGCTCTAACTGCATAAAAGAAAATAAATAGATAATGCCAACAGAGAGATGGCAATGATGTTGGAAATATATAACAAAGATTTAAGGCAACCATGGTAAAGATGTTTCAATAAACAGTTAAAAATGCATTTGAAATGAAGACAAAAATGGAAATCTCAGCAAAGAACTAGAAAGTCTTAGCATTGAAATAGGAGACACAAATAAGAAACAAATGAAAAGAACAATGCTTCAAAATATAATGACTGCAATTAAAAGAACAATGAGTGGATGCAACAACAGAATAAAGATGAAAGGAAAAGAATAAGTAAATTAGAAGAAAGAACAATAACAATTACTCAATCTGATGAGAGAGAAAATAGACAAAATAAACAAATAAACAGTCTTAGGGACTGGTGGGAAAATAACAAAAAATATAACATTTGTGTCATCAAAATTTTGGAAGAAAAGGAGAAAGAGAGTAAGAGCTTCTAAAATTAATACATGTTAAGAGACATCATAATAAAATTCTGAAATTAAATACAAAGAAAACCTTGAAACAACCAGAGACAAACAACAAAGAAGATACAATTAGAGTGACAGCAGATTTCTCATCAGAAACCATCAAGCCTTCAAGGAAGTGGAAAAGTACTTATCAAGTGCTGAGAAGAATGAAGGAGAAATGAAGATATTCTGAGGTGAATGAAAATTAACAGTCTGTCACCAGGATAGACCTACCCTAAAAGAACTGCTAAATGAAATTGTCTAAATAGAAAGGGACATTTTGGGACATTGAGAGAGAACACAATAAGCAAAAGTGTGAGTAAATTAAATAGGTTTTTCCTTTTTGTTTTGAGTTGTCAATATTTAGTGGGTAAGTAAAAGGAATAAAATGATCTGAGTATATTCTCAATTTATGTAGAAAAATATTTGAGACAATTATACTATAAATGTGTGAAGTTTATGGGACAAAAAGAGAGGTAAGATTTTTATACTTCACTCAAACTACAAAAATGATCATGCCAGTAGACTATGAGATGTATAGGTGGCTTAGCATTCAGGAAAACCACAAAAATCCATACAAAGAGATATAGGTAGATCAAAATGAAATTCTGGAAAGTCTATAAGTACAAAGAGAAAGGCAGAAGAAAGAAACCAGAAAGGAAAGCCAGAAAAACAAAAACAAAATAAAATACAGTAGTATTAATATCAGTAAGTTCATTAAAAATAGTCTAAAACTTTCAATGAAAAGTAGCTGAGTGCATTATAAGTAATGCTCCAACAATATGCTATCTACTAGACAACCACTTCAAGTAAAATAATAAAGGAATCTGAAAGAAAAAGAACAGAAAATATATACCATGCAAGCATTAATCAAGGAATAAGAGGAGCCCATATAAATGTTAGGGTAAGTATGCTTCAGATCTAAGAAAATTATCAAACACAGAAAGGAACAGAATAAACTAAGAGTACATCAAACAAGAAGACATATCAATCTCAAATGTGTATGCCCCAATCAACAGAGCTGCAAACTATGTGAAAAAAAGCTCATAGAAGTCTAAGGAAGAATAAATAAATCTACAATTACGGTTGAACACTTCAATATCTCTCTTAAAATAAACTCATAGAACAAGTAGACAGAAAATCACAAGGATACAGAACTAAATACCACCATTAATCAATAGGAGTTGATCCACACATACATAATTCTCCACCCAGAAACAATTGAATTACATTCTCTTCAAGGATCACAAAACTTATAATGAGAGTTTCCATAATCTGGGCCATAAAATAAAACTTAAACAGTTTTTTTTGTATTGTTGAAATCATACAGTGTGTGTTCTCTACTCCAGTGGAAACTAGAAATCAATAATCAAAAGGAAATAGGAACATAACCACAAATACTTGGAAACTAAGGAACAAACTTCCAAATAACCCATTGATCAAAGAGGAATTCTCAAAGGAAATGAAAAATTACATTGACCTAAAATGAAAATGAAAATATATGAAAATTTTTAGGACACACATATAGCAATGATTAAAGAGACTTTTATAGAACTAAATGCATAAATTAAAGAAGAAAAAAATTGAATAAAATCTCTAATCACATAGCTTGAAAACCTTGAAAAAAAGCAGGGCAAAATAAGCCCAAAGCAAGCAGAATGTTGGAATTAATAAATATAAGAGCAGAAATTAATAAATATTGAAAAAATGAGTAGGAAGGAAATCAGTGAAGCAAAGTAGATTCTTTGAAAAAAAGTCAAATATATTAACAAACCTCAAGGAAAAATAACAAAATAAAGCTGATGGGAGACACAGTTACCAACACCAGGAAAAAAGTCAGGGGCTATCACTATAACCATGTGAATATAAAAATTGATAATAAAGAAATATTGGGGACAACTTTACAGTTATAAATCTGAAAACTTATATGAGATGGATCAAGTATTTGAAAAATACAAGCTACCACAGCTCAATCATTATGGAATAGATAACTGAATAGTCATGTAGCTATTAAGGAAATTAAGTTTATAATTTAACCCTCTTCTCAAGAAAAAACATATTCACACATAGATGATTTGTTGGAGAATGTTACCAAATGTTAAAAACAGATTAACACTAATTCCATAGTTTTTTCCAGAAAAGAGGACAATTTTGATTCATTTTCTATAGATAGTAATCATTGAAAACAAAAGCAAAGACAACAAAAAACTACTGATCAATATATTTCACAGATTTAGCAAAATTTAGTTAGAGTTCAGCAAGATATAGAAATAATTATACGGTATGACCAAGATGGTTTTATTTCGGGGATAAAGGCTAGTTTGATATTTAGAAATTTTTCAATGTAGATTCCATGTATTATGATTTAAAAAGAAAAGTTATATGATTATATTGATCAATACATTAAAAAGTATTTGACAAAATCCAATACACATTCATGAACACTGAGTAAAATAGGAGTAAGAGGAAGGCCTCACCTTGATAAAGAGTATATACAACAAACCACAACTAACATTGTAATGGAAAATGGTTGAGTGCTCTCCCTAAAGATCAGGAACAAAGCGTGAATGTCCTCTCTTACCTCTTTTATGCATAATAGTACTGGAAGTTCTACCCAGTGCAATATGCAAGAAAAAGGAATAAAATGTATATAGAATAAAATTGTAATTATTTTCTAAACACAAGGTTGTTAATATTAAGAAGATCCAAAGAAATTTATAAAGGAAACAAAATTTAGTAGAACTAATGAGTTACTTTAGGAAGATGTCAGCACAGAAAATAAAAATATGAAAGTCAATTGTGTGATAATGTTATCTATGATAACATTATGATAATGTTATGGTTTGGATAAGTGCACTCCAAAGGTCCATGGATTAAAGGCTTTTTCTCCGCTCTTTGGCACTATAGCGAGGTGGTGGAAACATTAAGAGATCGGGCCTAGCTGAAGCTCTTTAGGTTGTTGGGTACATGTACTCAGAAGGAACTATGGGACCTTGGCTCTCTTTTGGTTCCTAGTCACAAGGTGAGTAATTTCTCTGCCATACACATCAGGATGATCTGCTGCCTCACCACAGGCCCAAAAGCAACAAGGCCAATTGATTGTACACTCAAACCTCCAACACTATGAAGTAAAATAAACCTTTTCTCTTCGTAAGTTGATTTTCTCAGGTATTTGTTACAGTGATGAAAAACTAACAAAATTAGTAATGGACATGTGGACACAAATTATAAATACAATACAGTGCAAAATTGCTAAAAATGAAATATTTTCATGTAAATGTAAAGCACATTGAAAACTTTTATGCTAAAAATTACAAAATGTGAACCAAAACATAAAAAAGATCAAATAAATAGCTATACTGTATTCTGAATTGAAAGTCTCAATATAATAAAGATGCAGCATTCCTCAAATTCACAATCATGTTTCATGTATTTCCAAAATAAATCTCAAACAGGATTTTCATACACACACACACTCACACACACACATACAGGCAAATTTAATAATTTATATGGAAAGGTGAATGAACCAGAATCGCTTTAAAACAACCTTTAAAAAAAGAAAGTAGAAAGAGTCATTCAACCTATTAAGACCCTTATAAGAATGTGTAACAGTGGCCACAGAGAAGCATACACCAAGGCAACAGAACAGAGAACCCGGAAGTAGACCAAGGCAAATATACCCAACATGGTTTTGACTAAACTACTATAGAAATTCAGGGAAAGAAATAGCCATTTCAACAAGCTGTAGGAGCAATAGGATATTAGTAGTCAAAAAGTGAACCTCTACCTAAGCCTGATACCTTATGGAAAATTTAACTCAAAATGGATCACACATCTAAATGTAAAATTTATGATTATAACACTTTGAGAAGAAATCAAAGAAAAAAATCTTCAGAATGTAGTGCCAGGCAAGGAATTCTTAGATTTGACTTCAAAAGCAATATTCATTTTTAAAAAGGAGTAATGAGATTTCATCAAAATTTAAACCTTCTCTTTTGCAAAAGGTCCCATTAAGAGGATAGAAAGAGAAGGTATAATAGACTGGGAGAAAATGTTCATAATGTACATGTTTGACAAAGTCCTTCAACATATGAATGATTTAGCAAACTGTGATACATCCATACTATTAAGTGCTACTCAGTAATGAAAATGAACTGTGATGCAAACAGCAACCTAGGTGAATCCTCAGGTTTAAAAAGAAAATTCTAACATGTTATATACTATATGACTCTGTTTGTATAACATTCTTGAACTGACTAAATGCTGGAAGTGGAGGATGGTTCAGTGATTGCTACATTTTATGGTTTGGACCTAAATTGTCCCCCAAAGTTCATGTCATTTGGTCCCCACCTAGTGTCCTGGGAGGTTGTGGAACTTTGGCTGGTGGAACTTTGACAGAAATAACTCCCTAGGGGCATACCTTTGGAGGTTTTTACCCAGGACCTGAAGCCCTGGTCTCTCTCAGTTTGTGGTCTACCATGCTATGAGGTTGTCTACCACAAGCCCTGCCACCACTACCACCATGTTTGCCCTGCCACCATTATAGACTGATTCTCTGTGAACTCCCAATAAACATCTGCTCCCCTAAGTTTGTTTGGGTTGGTTTTGCCCCTACACACCTACAGCTGACACCAGGCATAGCAGGATTGTGAATAGGAAGTGATAGAACTATAAAAAGATGACATGAGGAACTTTTGTTGAATATTCTGTATCTCGACTCTATCTCCATCTCAAAGTAAAGTTTAATTAGGGAAAAATAAAGCACAGTATTTCTGTTTCTGAAGCCTTGAGAAACGACTCAAATTTTTGGAGAAGATAGCCAACACACAGCTGTTGAAGAAATCCCATTGCTACTGTGAGTTAAGAACCCCTCTAGCTAAGAATGAGCAGAATTCAAAACCAGATGAGAATAGATTTTGAACTTCAAATCCTTAAATTTAACTAAGGATTACTGAAATCTAATTTTAGTTCTTTTGGTCTATTTGTACATGAAAATTTTGTTTTGTACTTTAATGTCATCCAGAGCCAGGATAACAGTCAAAGGTAAGGGGAATAGTTTATATTTGAATCTGAAGAATTTATGTTAGCCTTTTATTATTGGAATGTGTTTAAGAACATTATCTTAAAATTGGGATTTATTCCACTATAGACCCTCTGAGATGTTATTGTAATCAACACAGACAGACTTGGTAAGTGTTGGGAAATATAACATGAAGAAACTTCAGATTGGAGTAAACAATGGGCAGAAAGGTTGCTCAATGGCAGAGCATTTATTTAGCATGTGCAATGCCCTAGGTTTGATCCCTAGTACCACACACATCTATACACACATGCCTAAGTGGGCCTATCTGTTATTAACATTCAATGGTGAGAATCCCCAATGAATCAGTGTTTGGTGTTGGTGGAATGGTTTCATCAGACCAGGAGCAGGATTGTCCCATTAGACTGCTGGTCACATCTCCCTTGACAAGTAGCCACACTTTCGTTCAGTTGAGTATTCCATTTAACACAATGAGTTAACACCCAAAGAAAGGTATGAGGGCTGTGTTTGCTCCATTCCTGATGTTTTCAGGAGGAGTAATTTTCTTTATATAGTATGTACATCTCTGACAATTCTCTATCTATCCTTTTATTCCTCCTTCTTGATGAGGAGTGACATCATATTGGAAAACTTAGAAAGAGGAACTAGACATTCTGTGCTCAGAAAGGAAAGAGTGTCTTCCTTTTGGTGTCCATGGAAACCATATTCCATGCTCCCTGCACCCCTGGCTGCTCCCTGTGCAGGGAGGACTGCTCCAGTCTGTGTCCCTGGGATTTGGTAGTGAGTTTGCCTGTTCACCTCATTCCAGATTAATGACTCTATTAGTCTTTAGTTCTCCACTTTGCCATGATCAGTTATGAAGGTACTTTTTAATTAAAAAAAAAACCTATTTGCTATTCATTTGGCATATTTCTCAATATGCTCAGAACACAGATGATGAAAGAGAGATGTTATCTTTTGCCAGTTATTACGTCCCCAGTAAGCAACATAAGCTTAAAATATTACATTAATTTGCTAGGTCTGCCATAAGAAAATAGAGGAAATTGATTTTCCTCCCAGTTCTGGAGGCTAGAAATCCACGATCAAGGTATTGACAGGTTTGGTTTCCCTTGATGCCTCTCTCCTTGGATTGAGTTGACCATCTTATTACTATGCCCTCACATGATAGTTTCTCTGTGCACACACATCCCTGGTGTCTCTTCCTCTTGTAAAGATAGCAGTCATACTGGATTAGGGCTCCACCCTGACAACCTCCTTAAACTTCAGTTACCTCTTTAAAGGCTCTATCTCTAAATAGAGCCACTTTGAGGGTTAGGGCTTCAATATGAATTGGGGGAAAACATTCTGCAACAAACATTAATAAGCAGAGTTCAATGCAGACTTTAAAAATAGAAAATCAGTTGAGTTGTTAACAGGGGATATAATTAATAATAAAAGAGAAAATTGAGCAATAAAAAGTGTGGAAAAGGTATTGCAACAAGTACTTGAAAAAAAATTATTTAGTACTATTGTTGTTAGGTGTTGTCAAGTTGGTGTCCAACTCATAGCAACCCTACATAAAACAAGTGAAACAGTAGTTAGTGCTTCTTTGCTATTCATAGGGTTTTCAATGGCTGAATTAGTACTGTAGCAATGTATAATAATTGAATATTGTATAAAACAAATTAGATGTTGTGACAGAAAGAAATAAGGAGGATGAGAGGATGTTCTTATTTTTAAAAAGTAGAGAGACCACCAGGAAGATACAATCATGAATTCCTATCTAAGAACTTATTCTTAAAATATACATTGCAAAATTTCTCAGAAGTGCAAGTAGCAGTTGATCATTAGTGATATTAGTAGATTTTGCCTCATTTACATCAGAAATTAATATTTAAAGCAGTCTAAAAATTAGTAAAATTCTAGAAAAATTCACACAATTAAATCATCTAGAATACACAACACTTAGCCTAAAATGCATATGAAATTATAAAGGCTTAAAAACCACCAAAGAAGAGCTGGGTGCAGTGTTGCACGTCTATAATCCCAGTGGCTCGGGAGGCAGAGGCAGGAGGATCAAAATTTCAAGACCAGAGGCAATCTGTGTAATTTAGTGAGGCCCTGTCTCAAAAAGTGAAAAAAAAGGGGGCTGGGGTTGCAGCTCAGTGTTACAGCACTTGCAAAACATGCAAGCATGAGGCCCTGGGTTCAATCCCTAGTACAGGAAAAAAAAAACAAACAAAAACAAAAACAAAACAAAACAAACAAACAAAAAAAAACACCACCAAAGAAGTTCTTGAAGGAAAACAAGAGGTTTAGAAGAACAGAGACTGCGTTTCCTTGCTCAGCACCAAAGCTTGGTATATGAGAGGTAGCCTGAAAAGTCACTGGAGAAAAGTGGCAGTGTCACCACATGATATTGAGACATACCGTTACCTATCTGAAAAAAGTACATTTAGATATCTGTCCTATATAATACTCCCAAATAAATTCCATTTATATTCAAGGTGTACATGAAAATATTTACAACCTGTAAAAGAAAATGTAGGGAATACATTTATTAAATTAGTTTGGTAGATAAAAAAACACAAATCCAAAGATTAGAAATATGTTTACATTAAATAAAAAATAAAACAGAAAACACTTGATAAATAAATTAAGAGCAAGAGATTAACAGGGAAAGATATGTGTAAATATTTAAAAGAAAATGGATCAGTATCTATAATGCATCTACATACATGTCAATAAAATATTGATAGACTATAAATAGAAAAAATGGTGAAGCATGTAAAAGAAAAACCACAGGTAAGTAAAACTGAGATGCCAATAAGCATAAAGATACACTCAATATTGAATGCAATGAGATACTCATAAAACAATGAGATACTCATAAAAAAGTAAGGTAGAATAAAAACAAAAAAGAAAGAATACAAGCAAATACTGAGAAAATAGAAGGAAAAATTTTATTCTATGATGGGATTATAAATATTTATCAATATTTGAAATGAAATGTTGATGCATAAATTCAATATACACAGTCCTAATATGGTTAGATGGGCTCGATTTAGCTCACTTGGTAGAGTGCTGCTCTGCAGTCTCTGAGGTCCTGAGTTCGATTCCCAGCACCGCAAAAATAGGAGAAGGGCCTGGCAATCCACTGCCAAGGCAATCCCGAAACAGTCAGCCATTCAAAACCCTATGAGGGTTGCCATGAGTCAGATACCGACTCAAAGGCACCTACGAACCAACCAACCAATATGATTAGATACCTGATGCTATGAAATTCCCACATATGGAACAGAATATTATTAGGAAGACAATTAGTATCTTTAATGGAAATATCTAGGATACTTGCAAGATGAGAACACTTGGAAGAATGAGATAGTCTCTGCAGCATTCAGGCTCACTTACCATCCAATACCATAAGAACAATTTCTCTCTATGGAAAAAGTTTAGACACATCGGCTTATAGCACATTACCTTTAAAAAAAAAAAAAGTCAGGCTGCCTAAGATTAGAGCTCTTCAGGTCTAATGCCTATCTACTGTGTGTATGGTGTCCGTTTGGGCAACTTAAAATTTGCTCCCATGGAAATTGGGGAGGAGTGGGGAATTGGTGTGCAGATGCTAATTCTCATGCTGCTTGCTGTGCTGCGAGTAATAAAGTTCTTTGTCTTTGACTCAGGAGCCTCATGTTTTCTGTCTAAATTCATACAAGTGTGTCAGTCTAATTTGTAAACTTACAAAAAGGGTAAATTTCTAGACTTTTAACAGTTCTTAACACACACCTGTGCAAATCAATTGCTTCACAGTTTATAGTCATAAAAAGTTAGAATCAAATGAAATGTGCACCAATAGAAGGATGATTTTATATTTATTTATTTATTTATTCATTCATTTGTATTCATTTATTTTGTAGTTCTGGGGGTTTGTACCCAGGATCTCATGCATGCTTTACAATGAGCTGTAGCCCCAGCCCATTTTTTACTTTTTATTTTTGGACATGGTTTTACTGTTATGCAGGCTGCCTCTGACCTCAAGCTGTGATCCTCCTGCCTCTGCTTCCTGAATCTCTAGGGTTATAGGTATGTACCACCACACTCAGCAGAAGGATGGACTTTAAAAGCTGTCTATAAAATAATTCAACTGAGTGAAATTAATAAATGATGTTTAGTCATATGACTGCTACTATTATCAGTCAAAAGTAGTTACTTGTTGGCAATTTTATTGATTCAATCTTACATTTACCTCAATATAAATAGGCCTCAGAAACATAAAACCAAATTTTTAATTTTAATTTATTCATTAAGAGACAATGCATGCAAATGTTTGAAATGGAACTATGCTCTTTGCATTCTCGCTAATGGAATGAAGGTATTTTACTTTATTATGGAAGGAGAGACATGGACTTCAGGGAAATAATTGCCCCTGGACTGAATGGGAAGATGATGAAAATAGAATGAATATTTGCAAGATTTCAACTGTATCTATAAAATTCTTGTTCTAAAAACAAGGCTTGGAAGTAAATATGATAATTAATGCTAAGTAGCTTTTATCACATGTATGTATACTTGTGTAGTTTCCATTAAGGTCCTCAAACTCTACTCAATGTATTGTGAGTGCATTATTTCCTAATTAAAACACATTAAGGTACAGTAATGTGTGGGGCTCTGGTGGTGACCATAACTGGGAAGGCAGCCCCCTTGAGCAGCCTTTCCAAATGTCCCAAGCTGTACCAGCATTCTCTTCTCTCATTTTCTCAGAAGGCCTATCTTCATTTAGGGGGCACTCTTCTTCTAGAAAATGCATTATGAGTCACTTAGAAGGGTATGGGCCGACCGTAAAATTTTCACCATGTGTCATTAAATGTCATATAGTTCAACAGCAGGAAATTTTTTTCTCATAATGAGAAATGCAAAGTCTGGGCTAGTTTCAGGTTTGTATTTCTTTTAATCTTGAGAAAACATTAATGAGTTCATATACTGCAAAACATCTTTAAAGTGTAGTGACTGCCTCTCTGCTAAAGTAGCTTTCAATTTACTAACTCAATACTATCTTTTAAAAATTTGAAATGTATATTTCTGAAACAAGTTGGAATTAGCTGAGTAAGATAAATGTAGAGAATTATAAATATTTAGGGCTTAAAGAGACTTTCTGCACTTGTATATTAATTTTATAGATGAAAGTAGATAGTTGTCTCCAGGTAGTGGCAATGTTCACATGGGAATTCACAAATCCCAACTGACCAAATAATAATTTTAGCATTCTGGGCTAGATTAGGGCCTATATCTGTATCACCCTGGTGTCTGATTCATCAGATCTTAGAAGCTAAGCAGGGTTGTGCCTGGTTAGTACTTGAATGGGACCCCATGCTAGAATATCAGGTGCTATAGACTTGGGAAAAGGACCTGGCAGCCCACTCCTGAAACAATTAGCCATTGAAAACCCTATGAATACCTGAGAAACACTGACAATAGTCCAGGCATGGCACAGTATACATGGAGTTGCTATAAGTGAGACCCAACTGGGTGGCACCAACAAACAACAAGTCTAAGTTAAGAATGGTAATTAATATTTGTTGTGTTTTTGTTAGGTGCTGTCCAGTTGGTGTCCTACTCATATCGACCCTATGCACAACAGGCGAAATGCTATTGTCAGTGCTTCTGTGCTATTCACAGGGTTTTCAATTGTTGACTGTTTTTTGGGGAGTGGGATGCCGGGTTCTTCTCCAAAGCCAACAGCACCTGGTGTTCCCAGGTGGTCTCCCATCCAAGTACTAATCAGGCCCAACCCTGCTTAGCTTCCCCTGATCTGATGGAATCAGATGCCACAGTGGTACGGCTGCAGGCTAATTAATACTTATTGAGTGCTTATTGTATGCCAGGAACTATTATGAAGTCTTTCCCCAACTAATCCCATTTAACTCTTGCATGAATCTCTGATTTAACACCAAGATACAGATAAGGGAACTGAGTACCTGAGAGATGAATACATTTCCTATCCCCACAAATATAAGGACTAACAGAAGAACTGGGATGCTAACCAAGTGATTTTATCCCAGAACTCACACTCTGGACTGCTCTTCTAGATTAATTGAAGACTACAGAGATGTATTAATTTTCTCAACTTTTCTTTTCTTTCTTTCTTTCTTTCTTTCTTTCTTACTTACTTTCTTACTTTCTTCCTACCTCCCACTGTTTCTTTCTTTCTCTTCTTTCTTCCTTTCTTTTGCAGTACTCATGGGTTGAAATCAGTGTCTTATGCAGGCTAGTTAAGTACTCTACCACTGAGCTGCATCTTCATCCTCTTTTTTCTTTTTTTTTTCAAAAATTTTTCTCAGTTTTTAAATTTTTTTTGGGGGGGTGGAGGACAAAGTCTCAGTAAGCTGCCCAGGTTTCCTTTGCCCTTGAACTCTTGGTTCTCCTGCTTCAGACTCTCATGTGGCTGGGATTGATTACCGGGGTGTGCTCCAGCACCTGGGCACTTCCTCAACCTTGAGGATAAACTTTTCTACTCTTATTAAGCAATCAAGGAGGTAGCTTTTCTTCTTATTTTATGAATATAAAAGATGAGCATCAGAAGGAAAAATAACTGGAATTATTGCACCAGGAGAGTTAAAACATTAGAAACACCATGATCTGAATTTTAGAAACTTGATGCATCAGTAACTGGGATATTGTTGTTAGTGGCTTGTTAAAAGGCCAGTGAAAAGGTGGTAAGTATAGTGTCTATCTTCCAAGAGACATAAGGCACCTCAAGTCTGAAAAGTCATGGTCATAGGTATGGAGCAGTTGTTTTAGTAAGATAGAGGTTGTTTTTCTTCTCCCTTAATATTACAGAATGCCATCTTAAGATAGGATTTGCCAACTCAATGTCAACTAGAAAAGTTCTTCCTGTGCGGCAGAAATAGAACTCAGAATTTCAACTGCATTGTCTTTATTTATTATTTACCTAGCAGAGGTGGTCCCTTTGTTATGTTGGACAGATATATGACTGCATTTGATTCCTTTGAAAATTATATGAAATTGGTACTGCAGTTGCTTTCATTTTGTAGATGAAAAAATGAAGTAGTAGGGCCAAAATTTTAACCTTTAGAAGTCAGGATCCAGAGATAGCCTTAACCACCATTAAGCTGTCTCTCCTATTTGTTATAAGAGTAACACCGTGGGAAAATTAAAAGAATGCACGTTTTATTTTCCAGCAAGGAAACTAAAGCTCAGAGAGGCTAAGTAAATTGCTTTTCATAGTTAATATTAGAACAAAGACAATTTAAGCCTTATACTTGGCTACTACTTAGCACATTTTATGTATCTCTCTGTCTGCCTGTCTCTCTGTCTCTGTCTCTGTCTGTCTCCATCATTTTTATGATAATGGAAATATTCAGTAGATAATAGATCTTGCCTACTTTCTACAACTTAAACTCACACTTCCAGCCTTATTTATTATCCTGCTGAGATGTTAACCTCACAATTTCATTACACATTTGTGGTTCTTATAACCTGTTTACTATCAGTTACTAATAAACACCCTTGAATTTTCACTGCTGTCCAAAAGCAGCTTAGAACATCATGGACATCTGGGACAGATGGGACATCTGGGACAGAGACTGGGTTAGTCTGTCTCTAAAGAGGAAAAAGTACTCCTAGGGATCTGGGATGAAGACAAGATCAGGCTGTGACATGCAGACCATCTCTGCAGGCTCTTCCAAAATGTCACCCACAGGCAATTGGCACAGACAATCCAGCTCTGATGTTGGGGGCACCTATAAAAGGTGATGTGATTTTGAGACTTCCATACTTCCACATTATTGATGCTGAATGTTATACCCACAAGTGCAGTTAATTAACAAATTGTGAAGATTATTATCATTTATCTTCTTATAGAGTTAATAACAGATAGGTATAGACAAAATAATGGGAGCAGAGGGAATGCTCCCTCAGCCTAGGAAATCTGGTGAAGATATTCAAATAAGAAGAGACCAAGAATTTGGTGGGAAGACAAATTGGCAAAGAGAAATTTCAAGCACATGACAAATATTTAGCAAATGTTACCTACTATTAGTAGTACTAAAACAGGGGGAGCTATGAGAATTTTTGAGGGGTACAATGAGGACAAGTAGGCAAAGGGGGAATATCAGGCAGGAGAAGGAACTTGTGCAAAGGACTGGGGCACTATACTTTATTGTGTACTATGAAATGGGAATAAGAATGAGGGTACAGTGGGGAGAGCCATTGCACAGTACTAGTTACCAAATTTTTCAAATAAATGTGAGGCTCTTCATAGTTTTCAAATAACAAAAGTGGTGAGTCTAAGTACTGCTATTAGTTCATAAGGAGGAAGAGGTTTCAAGGGAGGTAGGGACAGGGTAGATATGAAAACCAAAGATCTGTAGCAGGAATTAGTCAGTCCTGAGGTTTTTGGGAAATGGAGTTGCACCTTTGTAGCTCCCAGCAAGTGATTTTGCTGCACCTCCTACCCTCTTTCACAAATGGCTTTGGAACTATTATTATGGGAGAGATGGAAAATGCTATCTTCACTCATATTCTTTGGTGTTATTAAAACCACAGTCCATACCCTTATGGAGAAAGACATGATAAACTTGCCATTCAAAAGCAAACATTTTATGTTTCCTTTGCCAATTGTTTTAAAATTTGTCCTAGGTACTACACAGGGTACAAACTATAAGGAAACATTGCCTGTGCATTCAAGGGTATTTATAGTCTACATGAACTTTCAACTAAGAACTATTTGATTAGTGCATATGACGATTAAGGTTCCAGAGAGGGCTGAGTGCAGTAGGCCACATCTGCAGTCCCAGCAACTCAGGAGGGGGAGGGTGGAGGATAATGAGTTTTAGGCCACAGACAGCCTGTGTAACTGAGCAAGACCATGACTCAAAACAAAAAATAAAAACTAGACTGGGGGCACAGCTTAGTGGTAGAGCACTTGCAAAGTCTAGATACTGGATTTCACCTCCAAGTATTGTGAGGAGGAGGAGGGGGAGGGGACGAAGGAGGAGGAGAAGGAGAAGAAGAAGGAGAAGGAGAAGAAGAAGAAGAAGAAGAAGAAGAAGAAGAAGAAGAAGAAGAAGAAGAGGAGGAGGAGGAGGAGGAGGAGGAGGAAGGGGAAGAGGAGGAAGAGGAGGAGGAGGAGGAGGAGAGGAGGAGAGGAGGGAAAAGAGGAGGAAAAGAAAGAAGAGAAGGAGAAGGAGGAGGAAGAAGAGGAGGAGGAGGAAGAGGAAGAGGAGGATGGAGGAGGAGGAATAAGTAAGAGAAGGAGGAGAAGAATAAAAGAAGAAGAGGAGGAAGAGGAGGGAGAGGAGAAGGGGGAGGAGAAGAGGAGGAGAAAGAGGAGGAAGAGGAAGAAGAGGAAAAAGAAGAGGAGGAGGAGGAAGAGGAGGAGGAAGGGGGAAAAGAAAGGAAGGAAGGGAATAGAAAGAGAATTTTCCAAAGTAAGAAAATCATGCAACCATTGCAGAATAAATCGAAAGAATATGCATAGGGTTTGCATTTTCACTGAGTCACTGAGTAAGCCACCTCAGTCCTGAATTGGTGCAGTCTCAAAGAAAGAAGTCTCTGGGATCAATAGGTAACAATCTTTAATTTTCTGAAGGACTGGAGGATATTGCTCTCCATTATCTTAGTGAGGAGAGCTACCAAACTGTTTTTGGTAAGAAGAGATCAGAGGAAAGAATATTTGGATAAAGAGAATGGAATGAGAAAATTAAATGGGAGGGACAAACTACTAAGTATACTAATAGTGAAATTCAGCTTTGCAATAAGGTTGAAATTGGGAAGTACAGGAGGGTAGTGACAGAATATATGAGAGTTAAGTAGAACTCCTATTGTACACAGCATTGAATATCACAGTGAGATATATGGGCCGTACACAATAGGCAGTGGAGAGTAGTTTAGAAAAGAGTATTTGGGTGTAATCCTCTGGAACACTCCTTTAGCAACTGGAATCCTCTAGCTGTATGTACCATATATGACTTCTCTTTTCATGCATTTAGAAATCTTTACCATGAAAAGACCATGGAAGACAGCTGAATGATAACAGATAAAAGGGACTACCAGATATATGAGTGAAGCCAACCCAAGTCATGAGGCCATTAGGTAACCCTCAACACAGACTCCAAGTGACTGAAGATGCTTAAGTCCAGCAGAGACCATTTAGGCTAACCCAGGCAAGAAGGACCATTGTACTATCCCATAGAACCATGAGCAAAGTAAATGGTTGGTTGTTGTTTGAAGTTTTAGGTTTCAGAGTGTTTACTTACATAGCAAAATGAATCTGCATAGTGTATTCCTGTACATTCAAGAATAAATTAAAATGATAGCCTGATTTTGCATTAAGCAGTGTTGACTATATTTAACAATGGCCAAAATTTTATAGGTGATAGATGTACATAGATGATAGACATATTCCCTGATGCATTTTCAGGTTTATTGCTACGTCCTAATGCCGCTTTGGTAAGGTTTTATTTCAAAACAGAACACATGCTATTTCTTTCTCTTCCTCTCTGATGTTATAACTGTGATGAACTCAGTACTTATTAGGGTCTTTTCCCAAATAGAGGAAATAAAGTAAGGGACAAGATTAAATCATTTTCCTTTTTGCCTCCTCCCACCCTCCTCCTCTTCCTTCATCTTCTTTATCTGGTCTTCATCTTCAGGATGATCTCATTTGAGGCTGGGAAATAAAGGATGCAAAGATAGATAAAATTAGGAATATAAATTTTGTGTTTTCTAACAAGACCTAGCTTGACTGCTACTTCCTCATTTATAATTTTTACCACCTCTGCCTGTTTAAACATGATAGTTTCTTTTTTTGGTCCTGATGCATTTGGTTCACTGCTGTTGTGTTATACTTATTAACACGTGTGCCTCTATCCCTCACTTGGCTGAAAGCTTACTGGCAGCAGAGAGTGTAACTTCATAGTGTGTCCTCTCTAGGGCTTAGAGACACCTAGTAGGTGGTTGAAAAGTGATAGAAAAATGTTGAAACATATTTTTCCTGCATCAATGAATTCTTATCTGTGACCTATAGGCCAAGCTGTGCCCTTTAGCCAATAGCAATGAGAAACATCAAATGAATGATGTCAATATGGAAAGAATAATATGCAGAAAAGTGAGAAGGCCTGAGGCTACTATACTTAGAAAGGGTAAATGTGACTCTTGGCTGATATGTGGGGACCCAGGCTTCACAGGGGTTCCCGGTGCTCTGCTATGAAGGGATTCAAGGTACCTAAACCACATAAATAATATGGCTTATTTCCAACACTTGCATTTATTTATTCAATTATTTATTTTAGGAACTTGGAATTTTGGGGTGTGCTAGGTAGAAAGTGGTTATATGATCAGCCCCTAATAAAAACCCTGGACACTGCATCTCTAAGAATCTTCCCTGGTTGACAACAGTTTTTATGTTTTGTCACAGTCATTGCTGGGGGAATTAAGCATGTCTGTGTGATTCAGTATTTATCTGGGTTTCTCCAGACTCTTGGTTTCTTCTAGATTTCACCCATGTACCTTTCTCTTAACACATTTTCCTTTGTATTCTTTTGTATGATATATCCTAACCACATGTTTGACTATATGCTTATTCCCATGAGTCATCCTAGTGAATTAATCATTGAAAATGGGGTGGTCTTGTAGTCCCCCTTGACATGGACACAGGTGATAGGAATTTTAAGATACATGATGGCACTTCATCTGCCTTCAAATTGCATCTTCTGGAAATGGGGTGCCTGCAGTGGTAGCCCTGTGGCATCCGATCCCGTCGGATCTCGGAAGCTAAGCAGGGTCGGGCCTGGTTAGTACCTGGATGGGAGACCGCCTGGGAACACCAGAAGCTGTAGGCTTGGGAGAAGGACTTGGCAACCCCTTCCCAAAAATCAATCTGCCATTGAAAACCCTATGAACAGCAGAGAAGCACTGACAATAGTGTATCCCCTGTTGTACAGAGGGTCGCTATGAGTCGGATACCTACTTGACGGCACCTAACAACAACAACAACAAGAAATGGGGTCATGCATAGGCAAAGGCTGCCACACTCTTCAAGAACAGGCCTGATTTAGACATAATTGTATAAAGGGTTAATGAATAGTAGTCATAAAAACAGCCAAAAAATTGAATTTAGAAATTTCTGTTATTAATTTTATGTATAGGTTCAATATTAAATTTAAAAAAATAAGAAGAGGAGAGAAAAAAAAAGAAACATCAGGTCTCTGGTTCACAAAAGATTACTTTGTGTTTAAAGATAATTGTGAATGAATGAATAGACAGAAATTCATCAATGGAAGTAGAAAGTTACCTGTTGCTCCATATCATTCCACCACGTCCACTTTTATAATCTTGGATGAACAGTGAATTTAATTGTGTATCAGGTGTAAGTATTGCAAAGGAATGTGTATACCAGAATGTGAGAAACTGTTGAGGCCATCTTTGCAAACCATGTAACAAAATTGCTTCATTGTCCTTGGAGAAACTCAATGACAAATGTCTCATACTGGTCTCTCTGCCTAGTTAATTCTTAGTCTGATTTCCCACAAAATTCAGTCTTTAAAATAGACAGATTTTTTTCCCACTCTGACCACATAAACATATGCCTGATACATTTTCTGTATTTTAACTATTTTTCTGTTTCTTCCTGAATCTGTGCAAAGTATAAGCTTCAACTATAATGACCCTGCTCCAATAAAGAGGGTACATTTTAAATCATCCCCCAAATTATTATCCCCAGAAAGTCTGTGGTAACAAAGTTTGTTTCCATATTCCAAATTTTCTGTAAGAAAAATTGAAGATATTAGTTAAATGTTGGTGCAGGGTGACATTCATCATTATTATCCAATCTATAGAATTAATGTGAGGATTAAATTTGGCAAGGCAGAGCAACAAGATCTGCAGTTAACTCCAAGGAGCTTCCAACCTAAAAGGAGAGTTTGATCTATACGTGGTGATAAATACCACAGGGGAATCTGGGGACTCTTTCTTATCTTTGAAGGACCTAGATGCTCTCGGTCTCACACTGGTCCATGATCTGTGTGTGAGTCAATATTTACTCTAGTGTTTTAGTGAGAGAACTCACAATCCCAGTGTGAACTGCCACAAATCCAATCTTTAAATATAAGCATGTTCTACTGTGACTGCAGAGAGGTTCATCTATACACACATAGAAATAGGAGTACCATAAGAGAAAAATGAACAAATTTCATCAGGAAACTAAAAGATGAACAAATCACATTTAGTCGTAGGAAGCAAGAAAGGCCTGAGATGTTTCCTAAATGCCTGTTGTCTTTTTTCCATTCTACTTCTCTGAATATGAATTCTTCTTAAAATGAGAGCTGCACATTATATAACTTGCTGAGTTCCATTGAATTCTAGCATTTTATGCTTATAGCATAGGCACCTAATTGACATCACAATTTCTAATAGAGTCAAAATTATTCTCCATAATCTTTCATAATCTTCTGTTCAATTAAAAAAGCAGCTAAATATATGACAATATGTTTGCATGTTATCTATTCTTTAGTAATGACACCACTCCTAGTGGAATAAAATTTTTAAAAAAGCTTTTAACATCACAATTGAAGGTAGGTGCACAATAAGGAAGACAAACCAAAGTCAAAATGAGAATAAACATTCTGCACCATTCTGAAAAAACCTGCTAAGTAGGTGACAAACTGATTCCATTAAAATGCAACATTCTGCTATTTAATGTAATATAGTGGTGTGATATGTTCATTTCTGTCTTCTACCCTGCTCTATCAAGTTTTGTGACACTTGTGATTTTACCAAATGCTCTACTTTTCCTTCCATCACACAGATAATTGTTTTCCTGTCTGTCAAATCAAATATTTAAAATTCTTTTGTGTTTACATTTTATTGTAACTTATACGCTTCAAATAAATTTGAAACTCTTACATTCAGTCATCAAATGAAAATGTGGATAGTTTTTATGAATAATGACATTAAATTCTTATAATCCAAGGGTCTAATCTGAACTGATACAGCAGGTCAATGACGGAGAGTGAAATCAAGATACACCATCATTAAAGAAAATCTTTTCCTACTATATAATATGGGGAGAATTATTGCTAGCTGTGTAGGGCCTGCTCCTGTTTTAGAAACATCACCTCTCTTCATTGCTCTAATATTCAAGTTAGCCCAACAGAGAAGCAGAAAGAGTTGGTGCCAGGTAGGCTGCTCTGGTGATGATCTCCCCATCTGTTGGACAGCTGGACAAGGCAACAGCTGTCCACCAAAGCTGTTTTGCCTGGCACTATGAGATCTATTGACGCCACAGCCATATGCCAGCTGGTGCCTGCTCTTGTTGAACAGACCTTGTTTGAGAAGGGTAAGGGCTTCCTTGTTATGAAATGTAGTCAGGAACCTTAGAATAAGAGGAAAAATCAGACTTATGATTGAAAGAAGTTACTTTGGGCCTCTGGAGCCAGAACCTGGGTTATTAGTAGTATACAAACCCCACATTTGCCAGTTTTCAATTCACACAAATCACTTTTCCTCAGTCAAGTTCAGATTCCTTTGTCTATGGTGAAAAGTGTCTCCCTTCCTGATGCCCCCTGAAAATGAAATGAAGCCAAAGAAAGGGCCCTGAATGTTTTGGAATTTGATTCAGAAGGAAATGACCCAGTAAGCCACCTCAGTCCTGAATCTGGTGCAGTTTCAAAGAAAGAAGTGTCTGGGATCAATTAGTAACAACCTTTAATTATCTGAAGGACTGGAGGAAATTGCTCTCCATTATCCTACTGAGAACAGCTACCAAAGTTTTAAACGTTTCAGGAAAATAAGTTGTAGTTCAAAATTAGAAGCAACTTTCCAGTACTCAGAGCACTGAAGGAGTAGGAACATAAGGCTATCAATTTACAACAGGCCACACCAGAGACTCCTGGGAAGGGGCTGTGAACCACTTCTCATGGATATCACAGGAAGGAGCTCCTTCTTCCTTCAGCCTTTCATTTATCTTTCTTTCCTTCCTTCATCACTCTGGCCATTCTCTCTTCTAAGTCTACTGTGTAGAGAGAAAAGTGACCAGGGAGTATCCTTAACCTAAAGAAGCAGTGCAGACTTACAGGTTAGTGTATTAAGAGAGATTGAGAAAATGTGTTGTGGAAGTTCACAGGCATGAGAGGCAATGGAAATCTGCAAGTAGCTGTCCCCAAATAAGTAAATGCTAAGTCACCAGGGAAGTGCAATGTATGCTTCTCTGTCTGGCTAAACCCCTTTGAAGCAAGGGAAGTAACTTTACCACATTTATCTCACAGGTAGTCCTTTCACCATGCATACATTTGGCCTGCATTAGTCTGGTAGGGCGGCCATGACAAAGTACCACAACCTACGTGGCTTAACTGATGGGAATTTATTATCTCACAATTCTGCATGTTTGATGTCCAAAACCAAGGTGTTGGCAGTGTTGGTTCCTCCTGAGGGTTGTTAGGAAAATCCAATCCATGCTTCTCTCTTAGCTTGTGGTTTGCTAGCAATTTTTCACATTCCTCTGCCTGTGGAAGCATCACTCTGATCTCTGCCTTCATCTGCACTGGTCTACTCCCAGTGTGTTTGTCTTCATGTCTGAATTTCTTCTTCTACAATTTAAGCTTTACTTGGATGTTTCCATCTCCAAGTTTGCTGGGACTTAGAGGGCAGGTGGGGAAAACAGCTGAGGAGAGAGGACACTAGATTGATAACTGCTTCAAGGAATTTAAATCTCTTCACTTACTGTTGTTGTTGCTGTTAGGGGCCATCAAATCGGGTCTGACTCATAGTGAATCTATGCACAACAGAACAAAGTACTCTCTGACACTGTGCTGTGTCTGGCACTATTGTCAGTGCTTCTCTGCTATTCACAGGGTTTTCAATGGCTGATTGTTTTGTGATTGTTTTGGGAGTGGGCTGCTGTGTCCTTTTCCTATTTTTGTGGTGCTGGGGATCAAACCTAGGGCCTCAGAGAGTACTGAGCAGCAATCTACCAATTTTTTGAGCATAGCCCTAGCCTCACTTCACTTGCTAGGACATTATTAAGGAATATCAGGTGCTATAGGCTTGGGAGAAGGACCTTACAACCCACTCCCTCAAAACAACCAGCCATTGAAAACCTTATGAATAGCAGAGAAGCATGACAGTAGTGCTTCTTCTGTTGTACCTAGGGTCATTATGAGTCAGACACCAAGTTGATGGCACCTAATAACAACAACAACAGGTGCTGCAGGCTAGGGAGAAGGACCTCACAGCCCACTCCTGAAATAATCTGGCCTTGAAAACCCTATGGATAGCAGAGAAGCACTGACAATAGTGCTGGGCATGATACAATGTTAGGGAGTGTTTCACCTGTTGTATATAGGGTCATGATGAGTTGGACCTGACTGGATAGCATCTAACAACAACTATTCAAATATCAAGAGCAAATAATTGGAAATTAAATAGTTAATATTTAGTGAGAACATATATGTCACCTACTGTACTGTGTGCTTCTTTGATTAGGTGAAAACATCTCACAACAGCAGAGGTTTATACCCATTGTGTGGAGAAGGAACTGAGTCCTCAAGAAAATTGTCCATGATCCTAGTGCTTGAAAGACGCCTCACATTTCAGAAAAGGTCACCTAACTCCAGAACTGCACCTCATATGTCCTTGCTGTATATTGACTCTTATTTCCTTTCACAATGAAATTCAAATACAATCATCTGCTCACTGGCTCAGGATGAAAATGGAGGGTGCAAGGATGTTTGTTTATGCATCCATATATAAAACCAACAAATATTAGAGGGAAGAAGGATCCAGCAACCCACTCTCAAAAATCAATCCGCCATTGAAAACCCTATGAATAGCAGAGAAGCACTGACAATAGTGTTTTGCCTGTTGTACGCAGAGTCACTCAATGGCACCTAACAACAACAAAATATTAGAAAGGGAGGGAGGAAAGAAGGGGAGGAGAGAACTGGTTAAAAGACAGGAGAATCTTTATCAATTTATGTTTCAGGTAGTGGGTAAGTGGATGGTTATCTACAACTTGCTCTCTTCAAATAACGTGCAGTTATTGCCACCACAAAATAATACATAGCATGAGAACAATTCAGAAAATTCTGTTTCCTAGAAAGGTAGCCTCTTCTCTTTCCTGCAGGGGTGTGGGGAGGAGCCTCATATGAGCGGGGGTTAGACCCCTCTAGCATTCGTTCATAGGTCTTCACCATAGCCCCTGAGAAGGAAAATTATTTTAGATGGGTTCATTCTATGAAGAATGTATCGAAGTTGTGTTTTGGCCTTCTAGGTTAATGCTGTGACACCGAATAACAAAGCTGAGGACTCTGGAGTGGTTAACCTCATAGACACAATACTCCACTCTGTTTCTGGATCTCACCAAACATTTCTGTGGACCTGAGAACAACCGGAGCAAGAGAGTTTAGAGAACCCACTGGGGAGCTCCTGGAGGCATACAGCCAGCACATGCGCCACTCCTCAAGTAGGAACACCATGATGTTAACCCATAAATACTTGCCCCATTGTTTCTCACCTTGATGAACAGGCTGCCTACTTTGTTGCCATGGTTCTTCTTTTAGGGAATAACACCTGGGGGTTCCACAGCTCCTGAACCAAGCCTCCCCTATGTCCACTTTCATATACCCATTCTTTCATCTGATATTCTCTGAACATGTGTTTCTAAAGAATTTCATATATTAATACATGTGATACATATTTTCTCATTACAATAAAGGTACCTGACAGACACTATTCATCCTACCTTAGAGAGATACAGAGGTGAGGAAACTGAAAGAAAATGCTCTTTCCTGTAAGACATTTAAAGCATATAAGCAGAAGCTATATGGCTAACTCATTCATTTATTCAACAGAAACTTTTACACTGTGCTAATCTTGAAGACAGAAAAATATGTGAGGAAGAGAGGCTCCTGTTTCATGGTTCTTATTGTCTATCAGAGAAACAAAATACAAACATGTCATCATGAGCCACCATATGCTTATTATTGCCATATATATGGAGTGAAATGACAGTTTATAAACAAAGGACATAATCTGATCGGTCAGGGAAAGTCTCACTGAAGGAAACACTACTCAGCTCAAGCCATGATGGATGAGGAAGAGTTAGCTAGAAATGGATCAGCAATGGGAATGAGTTTTGAGTACTGTGGGAGAATGAGGGCCCAGAGAATTGAGAGGACATAAGGGAGGGGGATATTGGCACTGGATGGGGCCAGGTAGTAGAAAGAAACTGAGTCATGTAATTCCTCCTAAGCCATAGCAAAGTATATCTATATCCCCAAAATGGGAGACTATTGAAAAGCAGGGGAGTTACAGAGTCAGAACTGCATTTAAATGATCGCTTTTGTCAGGAGAACAGGAAGAAGAGAGGGAAGAGCAGATGGGTGAAGCCAGGTTGCGGATTCTGGAGACTGCATGGCATCTTGGGTTATGTAACTAGATTTGGAAAATAATTACAGGCACAGCCATAAGCGAACAGGTGATTGGAGAAACCACCTGTTGATTATCATTGGAGATATAGCACATCTTTGGAGAAAATATCTGAGGTCAGTTTGGAATATATTGGGAGACAGCAATGTCACATCACTGACTGGACATTCAGGTAGAGATTTAGGGCCTGGAAAAAAAGACTTAAGTTGGAGATATCAGCCTGGAAGTCATAGCTTTTGAAGTGTTAATGAAGCCTTGGGCACAGAAAATATACCCAGCAGGAGAAACTCTAGGGAGGATGATAAGGAAGCCATAAGAAACCTTGCAATTCAGAGGTCTGCAAATACAGTAGAAGCGCTAGGAAAGGCTATGACCAAAGGTGTAGATGGAAATAGAATATTGTATCAGGCAAATCAAAGAACTATCTCAAGAATGTAGAACCACGGTGCTCAAAGGTTGAGTGTAGGGGATAAGTCCAAAACTGCATGGAATTGGTGGTTTAGTATCCCTAGAATCTTCTGGACAATCATTGCCAAAAGGTGATGGGAGGAAAGTCATAATGCAGTGGGCAGTGAGAGAATGGAGAAACATATGGAAACAGGATCCAGATAGTATAGAGGGCACCTTTGCCCAATACCATTTGATCCAAATGAACTCCAAGAACACGCAGGACTCCTAAACCTCCACCATAGTATCATGGCAACCTAGGCCTACAGTAGCCAGCATGTGTCTTGATGGATGTGTTTCCTAGTGCAAGCCTATCTAAATTATAGGTGCTACCAAATGTTTGCTAAAAGATTAAAGTTATCATTGGTGAAGTATCTGCTAGGCTCATGAAACACAGAAAATGGAAGAACTGTTTGACTAGAATATGATATCCTGGTGAGCAGAATGACTAAGTGAGCAAAAGGGCTGCAGAGCTCCTGGTGAGGGATTGTACACTTATTGGCCAAGGAAACCACCAATGCAGATACATACATATTAGAAATGATTAATTTAGAAAGTATAATGGCCCAACAGACACCAGTCCCTATCGGGTTTCTTTTAACAGTCAGTATTAGAATGATCTTTCTCACTCTTGAATGCTATAAAATTAGTGTAAGGTCTCAGTTGCCACAAGGAGATGATTAAAAGCCAAACAGAGTAAAGATGAAAGTGCCTTCTCTCTTGAGGTTCTCAAAATTATATTGGCTTGATCACTTATCAATAACTGTCCAGTCACAGGTTTTAAAGCCTGAGGTTGAAAAAGCTTAAGAAGTATACTTTCTTGATGATCTTCTCATAGGCTTAGTATTAGTTGTTGTTAGGTGCCGTCAAGTCGGTATCTGACTCATAGCGACCCTTATAGAGCTTTCAATGGCTGATTGTTTCGGGATTGCTTTGGGAGTGGATTGCCAGGCCCTTCTCCCATAGGCTTGGTATTAGAGATACCTTAAATCCACAAAAAATCATGTAGCCTAATATGTTCAGCACCAACCTTGAGACTAGAAGATCTTAGTCTCTCAAATAAAATTAATAATAGTGGCTAACAAGTACACCTATCCCTCTGTGCCTTTAGTTTGCTTTGACTCTGCTTAGTGTGCAATTTCAACAACAATAATAACAGTAGTTCAGATTAATTTAGTGCTTAGTATTTGCCAAACACTGAACATGTCTTATCTCCTTGAACCCTAGAAACAATCCCCATGTTTACAGAAATAGGAAACTGAGGTCAGGACACATAACTTAGATTGCATAGCTAGCAAGTGCTTTGGCCAGGATTTAAATTCAGCTGAGATTCTGACCTAGAATAACGAAGCATATTAGAACATTAATTTTGTAGTGAATGCAACCCAAATCGATATCATCTCCATACAAACCAGCAAAGACCAGAGAGTGGGACATGGACCCACAATGGATCCCTTAGAAGAGTAGAAGAAGCTTCCTGATGCTCTATGGTGCTGCTCTGGGGAGAAAAAAGGGTAGTGGAGGGAAATGTGTAATACTGACAGTTTACCACCCAAATATTCTTTTATACCGTTAGAGATCCCCTTTGGATTTTCAAAAACTGGTGTGTCATGAGCTGGGAAGTTTTTTTCTACACAGAAGATTTGGGGCTCAGAACAATCTTCAACAAGTTATGCAAGATAAGAAACTTTCCATTTCTTTGCACATTTGGGGTAAAATGTGAAATTGATGGTCCTTTAGGGGCAGCAGGCTTTGGTTACTCATCCCCAAACAACCCCAAATGGTATCATCTATCTAGTATACTTTCTTTGATATCCTAGAAGTTCCTATAGTTCTCCAACAGTCCCACATTGATGCCAGGAAAAGAGAGTACTCCACCAATAGCTTAAGTTCACCGTGGTCATTGGATGCCAACATTTTTCTGTGATCCTCTGTTTCTGAGCCTCCCAGAATATAGAAATCCAAATACGTGTACCAAGGTCCTTGTTGGGCTGGTATGGAAGAAGAGGTCAATGTCTGAGATCACTTAATGTCACTCGATGGTCTTTGAAGAGGGACAATCTTAAGAGTATACAGATGGAGGAATTCAGGAAGTAGAGATTCACAGTAAGTACTTGAAGAACTTTTGAGAAAAAGAGTAGGTTCATTCCCTGGGTCAATTAAATCATAGCTGCCTAGACTATCAGCATTGGGAGAAAATTTAGAAATCATGTGGTTAATTTCTCTGGAAATGAGACTTATAAATAGGCACATATGGTGACAGGTGGAGTTAATGTAAGAATGAGGGTTCTCTAGTCCAAGGATCCTTCAGCTTGTGACACTGTCGGATGATTTTAATCCCTTATTACCTAACTAGATAGGTTTTACTAGAAAATTTCCTTGATAGCCTCTCAATCCAATGCATTAATGCATATACAATGTATCCAGTAACCTCACCAAAGAATCACAGGTTTTTTGCGACAGAAAAGACAACTTGGTAAAAATTCCCACAGTCATCACACTGTTCTACAGAGCACTCAGCTCTAAAGAGGGCCTTCTAGACCTATTGTTAATGGTCACCTGATGGCTCAGTGGTCCTTCACTTCAACTATGTCAGCTCTGATCCCATTAGTTGTCTGGTTTTAGTTTGCATCAGGGATTTCTTTTCATCAGAAAGTCTACTGCTTTACAAAGTATGAAAACTGCAGATGCAAACTGACTGTTTAATCTTCAGTGAAGTAATTTAAGATCAAGAAGTTAAGCACCTTTGACAAGTTCCCAGCATTAGTTAGTAGCCAAACAGGACTGAGGCAAGTATCCAACTTCCTGGTCCTACTTTCCCTGAACTGTCTGCTCTCTTCCTTCCTTATTCATGAGAACTCACAGTTCCTGTGATAGAACGTGCAAATCATTGGCTTTCATCTCCACATGCATGATGGAAGCAGATGTATATTTCTTTATAGACCGACTTGGTTTCAGAGTTATTTCTCAGAGATATACAGGCTTTCCACTGAGAACGTTCTGAAATAGAAAATGTGTCCTGTCCTTGGAAGAATTCTGTGAAATTTGATGAAGCCATCATCTTAATAAAGAGGACACATAAAGTATAGGTCTATGATTCTAATAATCTGTTACAATAGGCACAGAAATAGAATTGTTTTGACTTCTCTAAGGGCAATGAAGTCAATACCACCAGAATAAAATGAAAATAAAAGTCATATGTGATGTCATATTCAAAAAGAAAAACATACTACACTCATGATTATTTACTTAAGTAATTATCTATGAAAATGAATATGCAAACCACAAGTATCATGGCCAATACATGAGCATCTGACTATCTACTTAAAAACTAAATGCTTTTGATAGTTAATCCTTCTTTTTATACTGAGTGGTTTTGTCCAAGCTTGATCATCAATGAATATAATTATTCATACACATGCAAAATGGTAGCATTTTACATTTAGTTTTATTAGTCAGCATAGACCTATCTAAACATGTAGAGTTCTGGCCATGGCATGTAAACACATATGCGCAACATACACAAACAAGGACCCTTTGTGAATTACAATTTGTGATTATGAATACACACTTATATGTAGATATAAATTCTCTTTGTAGTGAAGACATCTAGAGAAAGAAGCACAAATCAAAAAATTGTGATGAGATATTTGCAGATCATATAATATATTTAAGTAAATAATAAAGCTTGAAAGCTACACTCAAAGGTGGTAACACTCCTCAGTTTTGTATTTGCCACAGCACTGGTATGCAATTCTTTGTCTATAAAAGGCCAAACAACAACTATATTGGTTCTGTGAGTCACAGGTTTCTACTGAAACTATTCAAGCCTGCCATTATAGAGAAAGCAGCCATAGATGAAGTGTAAACAAACAGATATGGCTATGTTCTGATAAAATGTTGTGAAGACTAGTATTTGAATTTCATTATAATTTTCAGGTAATGAAATGTTGTTATTTTTCAAAAGTTTAAAAACTAAAAATAAATAGGTGGTGGGAAGATTTGACCTTTGAGCTGTATCATGCCAACCCTGCCCTACAGCATCAAATATATTTCTATTTTATCAGTAATAACTTATGTGATAGTTCTCCAAGAGATAGTACAGCTTGCTTTCCTGTCCAGGAGTGGAATGGGTTGTTTTGGCAAGAATTAAATACCCTGCATTTGAGTTGTTCAGATATTACTGATTTTTTTTTTTTTTTTTTTGTCTACAGACTCTCAAAATTGTTTTTTCAAACTTGACAGGGAAATGACAACAGTTAAAATATGTACTCCCAAGCTTGGAGATTTCATGTTTTACTTTAGCATTCAGAGTAATAGCTAAAGGTAATAAATTTTTATATGTGGAATATCTTTCATGTACTTGGTTGTGTGGCTTTGTCTTCACAAAATCTAGGTATAAACTTTCATATTCAGAACATTTTAAATTTATTTTTACTATACTATTGTGTACTCAATTTCTCTATACACTAAATTCATGTCTTTCAGTCAAAATCACTCAACAAATACCTATTGATCCCGTATGAATACTGAGCACAATTCTAAGTGTAAAAAGATAAAACAGGGAATGGCTTTCAAAGAGCTGGCATCCTTGATTCTGCATTACATTGTCAAAAATAGGTAAGGAGATGAATCAGCTCATTACACATAAAGCAAGTGACAGAGGGGTAGGGTAGTTGTTGGTAGGTAACATTTGAGTTGCCTGCAGCGGTAGCCCTGTGGAATCCGATCCCGTCAGATCTAGGAAGCTAAGCAGGGTCGGGCCTGGTTAGTACCTGGATGGGAGACCGCCTGGAACACGAGGTGCTGCAGGCTTGGGAGAAGGACCTGGCAACCCCCTCCCAAAAATCAATCTGCCATTGAAAACCCTATGAACAGCAGGCAATAGTGTTTCCCCTGTTGTACAGAGGGTCGCTATGAGTCGGATACCGACTCGACGGCACCTAACAACAACAACATTTGAGTTAGAACCTCAATGACTCTAAGTGCCAGTCATGAAAAAAACCTGGGGAAAGGCCATCCCAACCAGAGGTAATTGCTAATGCAAGTGCCATGAGGGAAATGGAAATGTTAAAATCAGGAATCACACTTCCACATGGTCAAAGTGAAGTAAGGGAGGGAAGAATACAGGATGCAACAAATGAAGTGTATAGAGTACAGCGTCTTGTACTCAATACATGTGTTTTATTCTAAATGTTCTGAGAAACCACTGGAGTTTTCTGGATATAAATGTGACAAGTTCGGATTTATGGTTTTGAAAATTTAGCTTTAACTCCTATGTAAAAAGCTGGGCCATAGACAATAAAAGAAAAAGCAAGGAGCTTTGTTAGGCATTTGTTCAGAAATCCGTCTGTGTAAGGACAAAGATGACTTTGACTATGGAGAAAGCCGTGGAGGTTCAGAGAAGTGGATAATTTCAGATATGTCTGGGAGGTGAAATTGCCGATGCATTGGTTCTGTAGCATGAAGGAAACAGAGGAATCAGAGCAGCCTCCATGTGCTAGTTTGAGGACCTGGGAAATTTATGTCATTTACCAAGAAGGGGACTTACTGTTATAACCAATTACAGTACCAAGATCAGACAACTTCATTTCTGCACTTTTGTTCTCTGTCATCTTAACTACTAGTATGGTTCAGGGTCTTTATCTATAAAACAAAGACATGATATCTGTCTTATATCATTACACAGAAAGTTATATATATATATATATATATATATATATATATATATATGGTTGTTTTTAGGTGCTGTCCAGTCACAGATATATATATATATATATATATAGATAGATAGATAGATAGATAGATAGATATAGATACACACACACACACACACACACACACACACACACACCTGAATGTATGTGGTACATCATTAGCACTTAGTACAAATTACTATGTTCATCATATCCCTTTAAAGTAATTGAACATAACTGTAAGTATAATTTATTAAATACAATTCTGCATTAAACACAAATATTTAAAAATTCATTAGCTTCCATACTTGTAATAACCATGTAAGGTAGACATTTCTGCTCCTACATTATAGGTGACACAACTGGTCTCTGAGTAAATGAATATTTTACATGAAGTCAAACAAGTCATTAGAGCAGGTCAGGATAAGAACTCAAATTTGTCTGCTTCCAAAGCTCTTATACTTTCCTTCACAAAAGCACTTCTTTCTAGAAGGAAAAATCTAATGAAAACATATTTTAAAAGCCCCTTTTAATAAATAATAATAGCCATCTTCACCTTCCAAAGGGTAAAGCAATGCACAGTGGTGAGAGGATAAATGTTGCTTCTTTCCCTACAGACCCAGGTGAAGCTGTGCCCAGGCAATGAATCACATAAAAGGGAAAATTATTGTTTCAAAAGCTTCCACGAAAGTCTTTGACTGTCAAAAAAAGAGGCATGATCTCTGAGGACAAGAATCCAGAAAAGAAACTTTGGAACAAAAGGAGCACGGGGGAAATTTGTGAGCTTCCTCAACTGAAATCCAATCAGAGTTAATAGGAGGACTATGAACTGAGGCTTTGTATGTGTGTGTGTAGCTTGAGTCTTTTCATTTCAGTTTTGAGGGAAAGCAGTGGTTGAGGACCATCAACTGGAGGCCTTGAGAGACTCTCAGATGTCTGGTAGTAGACACAAAAAGAATGCTGAAATTAGTCCAAACTTTCTATCATGGCAGAAGAAAGAAATACTCTTTGTGTTTGTTTGTTTTGACAGAGTCTTCTTGTGTATCCCAGGCTGGCCTCCAATTCTCCATTCCCATGCCTCCACCAACTGAGTGCTGGGCTTACACGTATGAATCACAAATTCAGCTAAAAATAAGTCCTTAATGATCATTCTTTCCAACATTATTTTCCTTTGATTGACTGTACATCTAGACTGCAATAGCACCAAGTCATTTACCTTATGCACATATACTGTGATTATTTGGACCACCATGGGTTTTCTCAGCCTGAAGCCCTTCCCCACCTGCTACAATTTTATTCATATAGCACTGTAATTCTGCCTATTCCCTCTATCTTTGCTATAATACTTGCGTCTTTGGACTGTAGCTATTTATAACAAGAATGTCTTCCAATCTGAACTGTAAACTCCTTGAATGAAGAGACAAGACAATTTTCCAGTCTGTGTTCCAGAGTTTAGGATGACAGCAGAATATAATAAATGCTCAGCAAATCTTGATTAAATGCACAATGCTTGATGGGTCCTGTTAGGCAGCTTTGTTTAAAACTTTTTATGGGAAGGAACTCAAATAAGTGCTTGAATCTTCTCTGGATTCCTGCCCCACATCAGGCACCATTTGTGATAAAGAAGCTATAATTATATAGTCCATGTGAGATGAGGATTATTGCAGCAATAAAGTCACAGTCTCGGCCAAGGAAATTTGTGGAAACCATGTTGGATCTCCTTAAGTTCTTGAGGGATGTAGTGATTTGATGTGGCAATTTAGCTCCTTCTTGCTCCAGGAATGGTGGCTTGTAATGTGATTGTTCCGATTTTTTTAAATTTTGAAATAATTTGAAACTCAGAAATTTTGGAGGAATGGCATACAAAAATTCATATTTACCTTTCATTCAGATCCTCCAATCCAATTATTAAAATTTTGTCACATTTACGTTACCATTTTCTTTCTCCTGCTTTCATTTGAATATATATATTATATGTATATACGTATAGGTGTGCATACACACACACACACACATATGCACTTATCTTTCCTTTATCTCTTCCTTTTTCTTTTTGGAGATAGAGTCTTGCTCCATAGCCCCAGCTGGCCTCATACTCAGGATTCTCCTACTTCTGCCTCCTGAGTTTTTGGATTATAAGTACATAGTACCACCCTTGGCCAGCTCCCTCTTTCTTTCTTTCTTTCTTTCTTTCTTTCTTTCTTTCTTTCTTTCTTTCTTTCCTTCTCTTTCTTTCTCTCTCTCTCCTTCTTTCTTTATATCTCTTCTTTTATCTTGAAACAGGTGATAGTAAGCTGCAGAAATCTTGTACCTTTTTTCCTAAATACTTCATGAGTATTTGCTAAGAGCAAAGAGTATTGACTTCCATAACAATGAGAATAGATTCATTTCCATTTCATAGTCCCATCATGAAAATCAGTAAATTTAACATGGGCACAATTTTTTTGTTGTTATTTTGTATTAATTGGTTGAATTTAGGGCCTTATACATACTTACATACTTTGCAAGTGCCCTACCACCCAGTTGCACCTGCAGCCCAATTTTTATGTTTTATTTTGTGTCAGGGTCTTGCTAAGTTACACAGGCTGTCTCTGGCCTCGAACTCAAGATCCTCTTGTCTCCACTTCTGGAGTCACTGGGATTGCAGGCATACACCACTGTGACTGGCCTTGGTACGATATTTTTATTAAATAGATTATAATCAAATTTCACCAATTTTCCAAGATATAACTCAAGCTCATATATTGTATTTTGAAATTATTTCTCTTATTTCTT